>ARYC01011187.1:0-16266 GCA_000711775.1 Oxytricha trifallax
AATATCAACAGAGGCATATACTTAGTGATTTAATTGCTTAATTATTTTTATTATTCTTATATTTTCTAATTCATTTGCTATTCTGTGAAGATTTAGATTTTAGGATAAATATCAGATCAATATATAAGCAGTCTCAAATTTTAAAATGCTGAAAAAGATAAGAGTGAATTAAACCATTGCAGTTATAACTCAATAAAAAACAAAAGTTAGATAAATTTATATTAGATATCTGCATTTTAAGAACATTAGTGTTGTTATTAATAATAAGTAATAGAGAAGAAAGAAAAAAATCACTTACTTTAGATTTCCTTTTTCTTTAGCGTTGTTCTCTGCACTAACTCGTACATTGGTTTTAAAAAGTGTTTCTCATTTTTTATTAAATTTAGTAAAATTAAAATGATTCTGTTAATGCATTATTTTAAACATCTTTTGATTTTCAAAGATTTATGATTGATATTATTAGTTTTAGTCGGTGCAAATACTTCTACTTATTTCATATCTATCATCATATAATTTATATCATAAGATACAAATTTAATTGAAACTCATTTTTAAGTATAAATGATAAATAGAGAATTAAGTTTAAATAGGTTGATATTAAATAATATTGAATACATTACTGAAATTTATCAGAAAGTAAAATCAAGCTAAAATAATAGTTTATGCTTAAAAACTTCTCATTTCTATTGGTCTCTAGGAAGGCTATAGCTTGCAAGGTTTAAAGTTCATTAAATTTCATAATGCAATCAATTCTCCTTTAAATTTCAAACTTATAAAAAGGAATTTGATCTAAATCGCTCTAATACAAGAAAGCTGGGCAGCGGACATTTTTTTACTGTTATATCTCTATTTTTAAAATTTTCTCTGGAAAGAAAGAAAATAAAACCATAGAGAGGTAATTTTACGGTTTTATCGAATAAATGCAAATTTATATAAATAAAACGATATTATTGGAATAGATCGACTGGATATTTATAATATTATTTTAAAAACTACCACATTTTTATATTTAAATTGCAATAATTTAACGTTTTTAATTAGCTTTACTTAAGCTACCATTCATCGCTTTTAGTACGATCCAAATATGCCATTTATTTTATTTTGCATTAATTTGAATTTGATGAAAACTATATTGATAGTATTAAAAATTTGGAACATAGATTTAAATATTGTTGACGCATCACGAAGTGATTAAATTAACAAATAAAAATTCAAGTATATATTAAAAAGCCTTTAATTTATAAATAGCCAGAAAATCAAATTCATTTTATTTGAAACGACTTCCTAAATTAGGATTTTAAAATTATGATTTGAAATAAGAGCAACAAAGTTTATTATTTATTGATTAATATTATTTTTACTTTTATAATATTAAATAATCATACTTACTGTCGCTAATGGGTGAGCACTCTAAAGTATTTATCCACTCTTATATGGGAATTTGAAAGTGGATAATCCATGACAACATTCTAGAGTAATAAATACTCAGAATTGGTTAAGCAGGGACACTGAAGACACTAGCAAATAGATTGAAGATCAAAGCAGGATAATATTATTTACAGCTTATACTGATTAGGTTGTATGCATTAATGCAGCAAGATTACTCAAGACCACTCTCTAGTTTATATTGCCAAATATGAATGGTATCTACTCTGGCAATACTTCCATGCTAACGCGCTTTTGTCATTCTTATAGGTTGGCATTACACTTTCTCAAAACCTACTGAGTGCATTTAGAGTTGAAGCGTTAATTTAGTAACTAAATTTCTGGCTTAATACTAATTGCTTAAACGCAAAGTCTAAAAGACCATTCGTTAAGGCTACTTAGTATGATCACTGGTTCCTGAGAACATGAGTCTGCTTACGTCCTAACCGCATCAGCTCTTAGAGTACTTGCCACAAAGAAATCTTTGGCGAGCTCTAAACAACCAGAATGGGAAGCAACAGCATTGGACGATACATCTATGAATTTTAGTTAGAAATAAGAGACTCATGAATCAATTTCATCTTCAATAAAAAGCATTCATTCATCAGAGGAAGTCTCATGGTGCAAACAGCTAATATATGAGGCTCTCTTCTGGAAATCATCAGAAATCAAGACAAACATAGAGTTTAAAGCGGCCTTAGATACGCAAACAACACAACTAACATTAAGCAAAGCGGTTATTAGACCCATCCCCAAATATTGAGAAATTTGCAACGATGTACTAGGTAATTGGAGAGGATTGGGTAAGAAAATATAATGCTTAATTTTCTATGCTCTCTGAACACTTTCTGAGTCGGACATTCCACCTTACTTTATTTCAACGGAGGTTTTAATGGAGGCTCTGGTTGGTCCTGATTTCATATTTCCCCCTTACTTCGTTAGCAAAACGATAATTTTCAAAATGGCAGAAATTCATTAAAAAGATTAATGGCAGTCTGAATCAATCAGTCATAATAGTATAAAAATCGGGAATTGTAAAATTTTTAAATATTCAAAATTAGATGGTAGAAAACACGATACAATTATTATAATTATTTTTTAGAAATATTGATGAAATATTTATTATTATTATATTCGTGAGACTAAGTTGTAAAATTATTATATTTTTACTACTTGGTCCCAGTAATTATATTATCTTGTTAATTTAAATTAAAATTATTACTTAAAACTAAATTTAAAAATAAAAAATTGCATTTCATTTTGATTAATTTATCATTAAGTTTACTTATACTTATTAAAGTGAGTAAATGTGATAATATTTTCAATAAAAAGTAACATATTTTAAAAGCATTAGGTCTTGAATTAAAATTATTATTGAATTATTAACATTTCAGATAATTGCATAAATCAAGTTTACTTTTTAACAAAATTAACTTTTATTATTTCTAAATTTATTAAATTTCTTAATATATATTATTTAAATTGACCTTAATATATTTATAAATTACTGTTTTGATAAATAAAGAATAATAAAAAACATTTGAACAATAAAAAATTAGGCAAAATCTTTGACTTGGAAGTTATATTGTATTTATCATAATTTTAAGTTTAATATTTATAAGCATGAGTAAATTATTTATTTAAGGATTATTACATTCTAAATTTTACTAATATTTTGACTGAATCTGAAGACTTTAATCAAAGCACACGCTTAGAATGACAAAAGACTATAATCACAGCTTAGTGATTGCAAGCTGGTAATCAACTCCCGCGCATATATTTTACAAATACCAATTCATGTCTCATGAGCTCAGTGTTATAGAAGCACCTCATTCTAATATCATTCTCAATAAATGCTTGGCCCAATAAACTGTTACACAGCAATGTTGATGAGTAAATCAAGAAATTTAAAAAGTAATATACACAGACCATTCAAGTCCAAAGGACCGAAATCAAGCATCCATAATGAATTCAATAAAAGCAAAAAACATAAAGTCAAATATATGTGATAAAAATACAAAGTTGACTTATAAAAATAAAATAAACTTAATAGATGTATAATAAATTTTACTAGAGTCATATAATGAAATTAAATAATTTATAATGTCTATTTTATAAAATATAATTGAAAATCAAAAAATATGTAATTTGTACATGTATTTTTTTTTTTTCACCTAAATTTTAACATTCTTTTATATCTTCAGTAATTAACTTAAAATAGTTAGTTAGTTAATCACTTAGGTAAGTAATTAACTTAAAATATTAAAAATTCTACTATCAATTTGACGTTATCTTAGTATAATTAACCGAACACTTAGACCACACCTTGCTTTAAACAAGTCTACAAAACAAACAGGGTAAAATAGAAATTAGAATAAAGGGTAAAAGCTAATGAAAATGTAATAATTTTGTAATTTAAATTAAACAGTTTGTAGGAATCTGACTTGATGAGGATGTTTTTGATTTTTCAGATGATGATGATGGAATCATGAAGGAAAATTATTTATTAGTAGTAGTTGAATAAATACTTTAGGTAAATTAAAAAAATGCGAGATTAAATCACAACTTTAAAAATATCATGAAGAATAAATGATACTTCTCAAATTTTCTTAATTGAATATTATTCTATTATCATTTTCATTTCAGTAAACTTTCATTAAAATTATTTATTCTTTTTTTTATGTATCTCACTCTAAATAGCTTCTTAATTGGTTAGTATTACTGATGTTACTCCAGTCTTCTAATCATTAGGTCTATCCATATCATATTAGTTATGATTTCTATAAATTTGTAACTTCCTAAGTCAAACAGTCTATTCTCCTCAGTATCTTAAAGAATTTTGTTGGGTCCTCTGCTTAATTTATCAGATTGCAGACTTTCATGGAATTTGAATCTACAAGGACCTTGTGGACACTATAATAATGACTCATGCGGTTGTTGATAATCGTTTTCCCTTGACATACCGCCATCATAGTATTCATTACATTTGTTGTTAAAAATATTTTTCTTCTTTTTTGAAGTTCCATTATCTTTTCCTTCATTTAATCGTTTGTTCTTTTTGGTTTTAGAAACTAATCGATGTTCAGATTTATTTTCTTTAAGTTCTTCTGAACTAGGTCCCTTATTATTTCGCAAGTGTTAGTTTCCTTTAGTTAAGTTACATTTCTTAATATTTTGTATGAAATGTCCCTTGGTTTTCTGAAAGCAATTCTCTTTAGTTGCAGCTCCATTTTTTTCTAATTCCTCGATATTCATGAATCCTGTTGCAACTTAAGGTGTATACTTGTAAATTATTAAAGATCTGATTTGTGCCATCATTATTGTGTCACTTACTGTTCCATTAATTGAGTATGTTAATCTCAAAAAGAATTGTCTTTTTTATAATCTCACTCCGGTTATTCTTCAGCAGTTTTTGCATGTTTAAGTATTTGTTCAATCCCAAGTACTTTGTTTCTTATACTTTCTTAACGCCTTCTATTTATAATTCTTTTTAGAATGCTCTAGAGTGCTAAGTAAGATTGTATTTTTTGCGTTAAGTTTCATGAGTGGGTTTTCAATCTCTCTTAAGCATTCAATGACTCTCTTGAATTGTTGTGGATCTTTTACGTCACTAAGATATCATCTGCAAATGCTATTAGCTTTCCTTACTTAATTAGTGATTCCAATTCTTGTTTTGAGTACAAAGTATCCTGTAAGTATATATTAAATAGCATAGGTTATAGTCAACTTCCTTAAGCAATTCCTTGCTACGTTACAATTTCCTACCCTTTAGATGTTATTTTGTTTCCTTCGTATAGTATTTCAATAATTTAGACAATATCCTAGTCTTTCTGACTGATCACTCTCTCTCTTAGAATTAAATCTAACTTCTCCTTCCAGACAGAGTGATATGCCATTTAAAGATATATCAAGAAGAACGCCTACTTTGCATGCCCTTTCTTCTAGATGATTTTATATGATCAAGCATTCTTATCAGACTATGTTTGTATTTTTATTTTCATTAAATCCATTCTGATAATTTCCAGTTATTAGTAGGTCACTCTTTTCATCGCTGATTTTGTTTATTATGACCTTTTCCACTATTTTTCTGAGGTGTGACTTGATTACTATTGGTCTTGTATTATTTACTTCTGGGTATTTATTATTTTGATCTTTGCTTAAGAAAAGTCTGCCATTTATTAAATATTCAGTTATTTTCTTCGTTATAAGATATTTAGCTATATTATGGCTTACTGCCTGTTCATCTTCTCAGATTTGAGCATCATTTTACCATCAAAACCATCTATCGCTTTGCTAAAGTTCCATTCATTAATCGTTTTTCATTATTTCTGCTTCGTCACAAAATCTGTTCTTTCATTATTAAATCCTTTTTTTTGACTATATTTTTGGGGTCTCTGTTATCTTTGAATAACTGGATGTAATGTTAAACTATTTCTTTTTGTGTTTCTTCGCTTTACTCAAATCTTTCATCTCTAATTTTAATCCCCCTTTATTTGATATGATTGCTTCTAACTTTTTGTGAGTCTCTCTACCTATAGAAAAAACCTTTTAAGTCATTCCTATCCAAGCACTTTTCCATATCACTTATTGCTTCCTCCACTTTGCTTTGGTGTAATTGTAGTTGTCATTTGTGTTCTTTCCATTACGTTTTGTCACCCATTCCGGTGGTCGTTGGTACCAATTCTTTCCTTTAGTATGCCTTTCGATATTCTCCATAAAAAATTTTAGAATCGGCTCATCTTGGTCTTTTAGTGATAATTCTCTTCCTTCCTCTGTAAATTTTTTCCAGCATTACTTTCTAATATCTGTAATTCTAATTGTTCTTTCTTTATCGGTTAGCCTAAAATCATCATCTTTGTTTTTGATTTTAAGTATGACCTGTATCAGTTTGTGATCGGTTTGTTGTAATTAGCGAGTCTCCTAACTAATTGTTTCCACGTTTGAAGAAACTTAGTTTTACTGGTTCCCTTTTGAGTGAGTTACCACCCTCGGGATAGAGGGGATAGACTCTCTTAGACATTCTTTATATAGCCTCTTCCCTGACTCTTTGATATGGAAGTTAAAATCTCCCATCACAATTATTCTCTGTTACTAACACTTTTATTTGAGAGATCTTATCATGAATATTAGTCTATTCTATAATTCTTTAACTTCCTCATTTATATAGGGGGGGGGTATATACTTTGTGATTATGTGAAGAGGGAATCTTCCCACGTTTAAAATCGTCCATGTCAAGAATTATCTAAGGGTTTTTATTGTTTTCATTTCGTACCCTCCATTATTTAGTACTAGCAGTCCTCCATTCCTTGCCAGCTGAGTCTATGAAATGTTCTTGTTGTTAATTCCTATTAGTCTTTGTAGTATATTTTCCACTAATTCTATGTAATCATGTCTTTTGCCTTCTATTTCTTTCATTATCTGGTCTTGCTTCATTTTGGAGTTTAATCCTCTGACGTTCTAAAGGCAAATGTTGAATTTGATCGTCCTTATATTTAATTATCGCTTGTCACTGATGATCTGCTCTCTCCTTTTTTATCTTTATTTTTCAGCAAATATTTCATTTCTTCTCACCCATTCTTCAGCTTGTCTCGCAGGTTGGTAAAATTCGAGCTGTCAGCTATTGTCAATCTTGACCTAAAATTTGTTTATGTTTTTTCAATTATTTTATTGTAACTAGACATTCTGGTTTTGAAATGTTGAATTTTATGAGTTCGAGTTTGAATATTCAAAGAATTTATCTGATGTTTGTTGAGAATTCTTCTTGTCCTCTTTTCCTTGCTCATTCGTGTACACTGGTAGTCCTCTTCTCCCATTGGTTGGCTTCTTGTCTGGCTCCATTTTTACCGGCCTTTTATTTTTAATTGGAAATTATTAATTATTTTTTATTTAAATTATTAATTTAAAAGAATTTTAAATTGAGCCTGAACGCTTGGGTCTGTCTATATTACTTATTTTTTGGTTATTATAGATAATTTACAAAAAATAATATTTCTTTAAAAAAGTCAGGGTTGAATAAGAAATTGTAATTCAATAAATTATAAGAATTTAACTGATCATACAACAAGGAAATAGTAAAGTTTGATTAAATTATTTTAAGTCAAGTGAGTAAATAGTGAATTAGAGCTAGATTAATTCTTGATTAAAGAATAATTTTGGGTGTTGACATGAGGACGTCCCAGGGTCAAATCATTTAAGCTAGACATATTGAATTATATCAAGTATAATCAATTTTTTATTAGTTATTATAAATAATTTTATCTAAAAATTATAAACAATATAATTTGTCAATATTCAAAAAGATAAACAAATTGAACAAATTCATTATTAAAACTGGGAAATATTTCATTAATAATTTAAGCAAATCTAAATCGATAATATCTTGAAAGTCTACGAATGTCTTAAATAAGATAAAAAAATATGGTTCCTCTATAAAACACATTTAATCTTATGATTTATAAACTCATAATAACTTAACTTACAATTGTATTTTCATCAGATTAGATATGGTCAAATTGTATATATTGATTATTGACTATTAGATTGCCCTTAACTTGGGTTAGATTTGTGAAGCAGTATGCTTCATTCATAACTTGCTTATCTTTTGTGATTTTTATGAAATCTTTCACATTATAATTGCCTATATCTTCCTCAGTGTCCTGGTAGTAATTATTAGAAAAATTAATTACTAACTAATATAAACTAATTAAAAATATATTAATTATGCTGATAATTTTTATCTCCTAGTTTATGCTCATCAATCAAATGATAGTTGAGATATGTGTCTCAGATTCATTCACCAATGTCAAATATTTTACCTAGTATATAAATAATTATTCAGCCAGTAAATATTATCAAAGAAACTTACTTACTTTACATTCCTTTTTATTGAGTAAGCCTATTTTAGTCATGGTATGATCCTAAACTACTGTAATTTAAATTAGAGTATATTTTAATTTTTAGTTATAAAATTTAATCGATATAAATTCATTAGATTGTAAATAAATAGAAAAAAGTAATAGTATTTAAAATAGTTTTCAATTAGATTATATTTGGAAATTGATAATTAATTTATTGAAAACATTTGTTGAAATGGAAAAAATATTTCTATTTAACTTTATTTCATTGAGAGTATTCAATCTAAATTTATATAATAGTATACAATCAAATTTAATTATTATATATTTTAATTTTTATTCTATTTTTCCCAATCCAATTAATGGACGCTTAACATCACCCCAAATATTTTAATCTGAGGAACTGTGGTCACTCTCTTCTTGCCTCTTCAATTATTAGCTTGATTTTGAGCCTCCAGGCTTAGATTTTAACCTCCCTAACCAAGATTTACCAGAGGATTTCTACTTTTACGATTACTATTGATATATTATTTGTTATTATTATATATCTTTTGTTTTTTGGGTTTGCTGTTTAAAGTTAAGTGTAGATAGGTTTTATTGATTTAAATAATCTTTTCAAATTTTATGTTCTTCTTTATAAATTATTATTATATCTCAGATAAAATATGATCCATCATGATGTGTCTACCATCTTTGATTCTATATAATACATTATTAAGAAATATATAAAAAATATATCAGTTTATACTTACTTTTCATTATTTTAAGTCTATGATTTATCAGTTTATATTTTATCCTACATACTTATGTAATTATTTAATGTTGCAAATTTTATTCAAATAATTCTTCTATAATATAATCAGTTTTTGTTGATTTTATAATATCCCTTTTAAACAAAATATTTAGAAAAAAAACAATTAAAAATAATTTAATTAATTAATGAAATGAATTCAAAACTTTTTCAAACATTTTAAGATGTGCTAGAATACTTATTATCGGTGATTGCATATAAAAAGAAAATCCCTAAAATGTCGTTTTTTGTCAAAACGAAAACCCTAAAATTCAAAATGAGCTAAATTGATTAATAAAACAGAAGATAAATATATGAATAGTGTACCTGAAGGTATAAAAACTATTATTGTTTGAAAAGCGTTTTTTTTTTTTTCAAAAGCAGCGAAACAAAAAATAAATAACTTTATCACCAGGTTTCTTCTCATGAAAGGTCAAACGAACAGACTTAAGCCCAAAGTAGGGCGTGAAAATATCTAAAGAAAAAACATATAAAATGATGAAAAATTTTACAAGCGACTTCTCTTTCGAAGCTTAAAGAGGTATAGATTCAACAGAGATAGTATTTGTTGCATTATATGGATTAGCATGATTTTAGGACCAAAGGTACTTAGAATTTTTGAGATAGAATCCTGAAGTATAGCATTTTAAGAATGACTTGGTTTATTCATTTATTAACAGATCATAAGTGGGTTTTAAATATGACTGTGAGAGGTAGCGGCACTACTACTCTAACCAGAGAGACCAGCAGTTGCTATGGAGGTTTTAGCGAGACCAGAGATTATATTTATAGATTTTGATTTCCACCTGCAGCTGCTAATGACAATTTTTTATTTTACAGGCTCTATGCTCAGCATGAATTTTAATGCCCTTCAATTCAATGCTCTTATTTTAAAAATAATAGTAAATATAGAACACCCAATAATAATCTATTGGATACTAACTAAATAAATTACTATGGAAAATCTAAAGTATAAAAATAAGAAAAAGAATGATAAAGAACTACTTTGATATGTTATTAGACTGATAGTATTTAAGAGACACAATAAATCATTTGTGGTGAGGTGTAACTGTTAAACAACAGAGGGTGGAGTATTAGGTGGCTTTAAGACTAGGAATTAAAACCGTAAAATATTATTAAATCTAATAATAAGATTAAATCATTATCATTATGAATATTAGGTTTATTAATGGGAATAAATCGTCAAAATCAATTATTTTAAAAATTATTTTAATCAATTCATATATTAAAAATGCCATTTATTGTATATTTATGAAATATAAAATATTAAGATTATATAATTATTAAATTCATTAATAATTAAATTGTAATTAATACAAACTGTTTATGAATTTTGAATCTCAACCATGATTAAAATTTAAAAATTGTGAATAATCTTAGAGATGACTCCTTGAATCTTTATATATCATCCCGTTCAATTAGACTATTAAAAAGGGATGTTTTGGAAATTGGGTAAATAAGCTTAATGAGGAGGGATGCCATAATGGGACTTTTAATGAGACTATTATTGAGAGGGACGATTAGACTATTGTTGGGTAGGCATGTCAACTGCATCAAATCTTGGGAGTTATTGAGGGGGTTGTTGACCTAAATTTATTTAATGATGCTAAGATAAGTGATGTACCCGTGATTCAAAATTTGGATTTAATCCTCTACTTATTTAATGATAGTTAGAGTTGAGTGTCTGCTACTACTGCATAGTACTTGGTTAATCTGAAAGACAAATGAGTGGAAATTAACCTTACTGTTTCTCTATTTTGGATTTTACTGACAGCCATTTGAAGGATTTGCATTCTTTGTATTCTCTAAATAACTTACAGCTAAAAAAATGAGTTTTACTCCTTTAAAGAGCTTACTTATTTCTCTTGTAGAAGCTGCAAATCTTAGACAATAAGTACTATTCATGGCTTACTCTTTACTTTTTAATCACCAAATGCAATTTTTTGCCTGAAAATATAGTTAAAACTATAATAGGATAACTAGCTGTTTTTTATCTTTCTCTAATCTCACTTCTAAAAATCCATCGAAACCAGAACATACGCTGTCAATCTCTTCTTTTTCAATATTTTTGTTGTATTCACACACATACAAACTTACTACCAAATTTTAAATTTAATTATACTTATTAACCATTAAATGATAAATGAAATACTCACTGTGAAATGAATATGAGTTATTTAATAAATTGATTCAAATCAGTCTTTATAATAGGTGTCACTCTCTGATTCACTCGGTTTAATCATTTATATCTTACCATTCAAACTCTATTTGCAAAGTAAGTTCTTCTCCAGTGCATTCTATCATCCTACTCAAAATCTAAATACAATTCCTCAAATTTGGCTAGACCTTCAAACTACTTGGTCTCAATTAAATCATCTCGCATTTATTTTTATGAGTTAACTTGTTTTTTTTTAAAAAAATATAAACATTTGATTCATCAATTTTCTTCTTTCTCTTATTTTCAATTAAGATATCTATCAGGTAATTTCTTTTGATAATTTGCGATCTGATTAAGTTTTTTTGTTCCTCCTTCAGATTTTATTATTCTCGTTCTTTGGAGTATTAGCTTTTCCACTTTATGTTGTTAAGATAGCTATTATCGTTGCTCTATCTCAAATAATCTCTACTGAAGATGTGATTATTACTCTTGTTATTTTTTTCATGTATTATTGATGTTGCCAGACTTTGTCTTATGTTTGGTAAGTTATTTCTAATATCTCTGAGGTAAGTTTGAGAGTTGTTACTGTGCATATTAATCTAAGAGGGTGATGAGCCTATAAGGACATTCATGTCGTATCTCTTACTGAAACCATCTTTTTACTTCATGCTTGTTATGTTATTACTGCTATACGCTTCACTTCCACTCCCATTACTGCTCTGCCTCTCTGTTTTGAAAGGCATGTCTTCTCTCACTTATTGGAAATACTTTCGCATCTTGTTTTAAATAAACTTTCGTTAGTTTTTCTTGTTGAGTTCTGCCTCTTCCTTCGATATCAAGTTCTTCTTCGAGAGTTTTACTCAATTTAACTTATCTGCTTTTTATGTTGAAATCTTGGATGAAATCTAGCTTCTTTTGCTCTTTCTTAAATTGCTTTTAATTTATTTAATTGTTGTACTAAAACACATATAATAAAAACATTGATATGGGAATTTCAAGAAGATTTAGAATTTGAGTTGAATTTGCATTTTATTATCAAATTGGGATAAGATTCTTTTTTAAAACAAAGTTTATATGTTTTCAAATTTAATTTCTCTTCCATATTTAATTTATCTTAATAAAAAGTCTATTTTATAAAATGTTTGAGCTATTCAGCATCTAGTGATTACAATAAGAAACTTCTGATTTCTATTAGTTTTTGCTTTTTTGCTCCAATATGGGTAACTCTAATTAATTGTGATATTCTTTTAAGAAAATAAAGTGAATTAGAAAATAAATTTAGAAAAATAGTAATAGTAATTACAGCAATAGTAATAGTAAATCTAAAAAACACGATTGATCATCCTTGTCAACCTCATCTTCACCGTCTTCATCACCAATATTGGCTTTCTGTGCCCTTCTCTCTGTGATTTCTTGAAGTTCCTCATTAATGACGCCCTCAGTCTTACCAGGTGCAACCTCAGTAAAAATAAAATGTTTGATATGTTTTTTGTAACTTACATCAATGTATAATGACACAGACGTTTCTGATCAGACAGTTTTTCAATTATTAATCTCTTTATTTATTAATTTAATTATTTAAAACAATTTAATTTATTCAAAAAATATCGTAATTTTATCTTTGCTCAAGTTCCTCATAGAGTGGCTTTATTTGCTATGTTTTCTTCAAATTTTGATCTTCAAGATTATTATTTTCTGATCTTTCCCTTTTCTCTGCTTTTTAGTTATTCTTTCATTACTCGGAATCTCTAAATTAAATTTAAGTAACATAATAGTTATGATTTGGTAAAGAGTTATAGGAAAAAACACTTTTAAATTTTTATCTTTCTTACTTCTTTTAATTATCCTCTTCGATACTTTTATTTAGGTCTTCAAGTAGTTCTTAGGATAAACTCTCTTAAAGATTTCTTCTGTTTTATTCCCTTTTTTTTCTAATCTATTTTGAGTTTTTTTATCAAGTCTTAATGAGATTACTTATACAACTCATCTCAAATGTAATGTATTTTAATACTAATAATTTACAAATCTATGTAGACATTGAAATACTTATACTTTATGGCATTATTAGCACCACTATTGAAATACTGGCTTCTAGCGTTATCTGAATGTATGTCTTCCAGTGATTAATTTGGATTATTAATACTATGAGAATCAATTGAATTGTAGTTAGCTTCAACCCATCTGCTTATTAGGTTCTGGTTTGATATGTTGTTTAGCAGTCCTCTCTAGTTGCTATAGAAATAATTCTTAATGCCAAATAAAATTATTAAAAAGAGACTTATCATTTCAATGTTTTAGCCAATCTTATCCCAGACTTTTTGTTCTTAATGCTAATCACCAAGCTGTTCATAGTTGATGGTGAGAAGATTCTTTTTTATGATTGTCAAAAAGAATTAGGCTTAGTGAGCATGTGGGTTAATTCTTCCCTTAATTTTGCTTTTTAAGTTGTGTTCTATGCTGCTTGTTTATCTCGTCGAGAGATTTTATCAAGTTAATGTAAAATTTCAGGAAAAAGAATTCATATTGAGTTTAGACTATTATCGCTAAAAAGTAAATACTATCTATATAATGTTTAAATAATATTTAATGTAGTCCAATAATAAATTAATTAATTGTTTTATAGATTTAAAATATTTATAATTTGCCAAAAAATTATCAGCAATTTTCTCTATAATTTTTAAGCTTTATTTTTTAAACATTCGAATTATTCTAATAGTTCTCCCTTAATTATACCTATTACTAATGGTTATATCGCTTAATCAAATTATTCTTTAAGAATCTATAGAAAATTAGATTGTATACTTTCTTTTCCTTAATTACTCAACCATAAGAAAGTGCAGTATTTATTATAATAAACATGACCTATTCAAACTCAGAATGTACTTCCACACTCTACAGTATCTTTCTTAGGCATATCTTTTCTACTCTTTTTCTCTCCATTTTATTCAATAAGAGCTATTTAATTCAATTTATTGCTGCTTAAATTTCGAAACACATTAATTAATTGATTTGGTTTTGTTGTTGATTATAATTTTTAGTATTTTATTATTAATATTCAAAACCCCAAAACCCCTTAATGAGGTTTATAAGTGCTTTGATTGATGAGGGTAATGTTGGGAATTAGGGTTTCTTTTTGATTAATTTCATTTTTGTTGTTAGATTCATATTCATTTTTTATTTTCATGGTTGAGATCTTTATTCTTTTATTTTTTATGATCACTACATCTATTTAAATGTTATGTTCAAATTAAATCATTACGAAAATATCAATGATAGCACTTTACCTATTTGCATTACTTATTTAATTAAAATAGTCAGTTTGTATGAAATCTTCATTCCTTAATTCTTAGGGACTCCATTTTTAAAACATTTTGGTACTAATTTAGTTTTAATTTTTTAGTACATAGTTCTAATTAGGTTTAAAACCAAATTAGAGCTTTTGCATTAAAACCTCATTAGTTTAAAACTCGGTACTAATTAAGTTTTGGTACTATTAAATTGGTACAATTAAAATTAAACGAATTTAGTACTGGTACTAATTAAATATAAACAAATTTAGTACTAATTTAATGGAATTTAATAGGTTAAAATGGAAATCCATCTCTTAAACTTGTTACAAATTCTGCAAACTTTCTCCACTAAGCTTTACAGGATTGACCTCCTATAGGATGGCCATATTTAATAGGTGTCTAAAATTTTATTAAAAGTAGAAATACAAAAATTTAAGTTTGATCTCCATTTTTAATAATTTTACAAACAAAACATGACTACCGTGAGTCTATCATATACCTTAAAATCACTCATTTTATGCATATTTTACATTTATATTTTACTTAAGCTACTAAAATTTTTTATATAGTACTTAAATATAAAAATATAGAAAGTAAGCGGAAAGAAAAGAAAGTATTTTATTGATTATGAAAAAGTTTTATGATAAAAATTTCAAAAATATTTCTGCAAAAATGCAAAATTTTTGAAAAGATGTAATCATTAATTTTCATAAAAACCATCAATAAATATGATAACTTATGTAAAAAATGTAAAATAGAAAAATAAGCATCCGAAACTTACCTCTTTCTAATAAAAATGCTATAGTTTATACATAAACATGAAAATATATAAGTTGAATATAAAAAAAAGTGATCATATAAAACTTCCATATTTTTATAACTAGAGTAAAATTAATGCTTAAAATCAAAAAGAACCCTAATCCCCAACATTACCCTCATCAATCAAAGCACTTATAAACCTCATTAAGGGGTTTTGGTTCTTATTGCCGAAGTAAGATAGATTACTTATGATTAAGTTTTAATGTTTAAATCGAGATAGACTGTTTCCATTGTTATTGATCATAGTTTTAAAATTGCTTTTATATAAAATTAACAATAAAATTTATAATTAAATTGATCACAGAAATGCTTTGATTTATATTGCAATATTAAGATAAAGTTTTACTTAATTGCAAGTTAGTATTCTGTAAGTCAGGGGATTGACAAAATTAACGCTATTGTTAATTGAAATGCAGGATTTATTAGATTGATGAGAGATCACTCTGATTTGTATTGGTTAGCCTTATTGTCTCATTTTTAATTATTTTATAATGTATAATGATTGAGTTTTATTAATTTTTGTAACTTATCGTAAGTATCATAAAGTTTTACGAATCATAAATCAAGAAAATTTGACCTGATTCATTATAAATTTAAGGAGTAACTATTTTTAATCTTTGATTGGTGGTATATAGATTTATGTTAATATAGGTTTGAGATAAAATGCTAAAATACTTCTTTTTATTGGCATTTTAACTTTTATTATCATTTAATAAATTAAATTTTACGCAAAAAAAAGTAAGTTTTCATAATATATTAAAGAAAATCATATTAAATGATTGAAAGAAAAGCTATTCTACGATTGTGTATACTATTGCAAGAATCCCGTATGTATTTGGTTACGTCTTCTCATATTTTCCTTAATTTTTAAAATGTATGCACTGAGTGATGGAGATTTTTATCTCATTG
>ARYC01011188.1:0-13458 GCA_000711775.1 Oxytricha trifallax
CTCCTTCTCTAGATCTGATAAGGCCCATTCCATAATTTCTATCACCCATTTAATTTTTAAATTCGTTCAAAGCAACATGAAAGTGTTCAAGATCCTTTTCTGTTATTTTCTTTTCTAAATGACAAAAATTAACTTACCCATCAACAAGCACAGGTATATTATTCTTTATCACGTATGATGGCTCTATCGTATCATAATCTAAGCCAGTTATCTTAGCAAGCTTTAATTTTTTGCATTCTGCATCCCATTTTGTTTTAATTTTCTCAAAGTTTAAAACCATTATAGCTTAGTTAAAGTTTATGTTCTGTCTAAATTGCCTTAATCGAGATGCAGCAACACAATATTCAATAACATTCCAAAAGGTCTAAGTAGGAGTCAGTAATTTAGTAGAATTAATAAAAGTAGTAGAATCCAAGTCTTCATCTTCATCATTGAGATTAAGGTTGCTCATAAGTCTTTCCACCATATCGAGTTAAATAAAATAAAATAAAAAATTAAAGTTAATTTAAAGTTTTTAATTTAAAAGATAATTAAAATTAAAAGTGAAGCCTATTTATATCAATATCAATATATTATCTATGGGTCAACCTTCCAAATATTATTTAATAATAAAAGCTGAACATAATATTAAAAATAAATATTGACTCATGATTCCAAAAAAATAAATTAAATTTAATATTTTTTTCCAATAATAAATAAATGTCTCTATTTTATTTTTCAATACTTTATCTACTCATAATCACTAATAATGAATGAAAAGGTACTCGAATAGTAGAGTTTTATACGGAAATCATTATGCACAAATGAATTCTGGCCGGAAATAGCATTAAGAGGTTGAAAATGCAAGTTTAAATATGTGTAAGATTTGTTGTAACAAACATTTCTCTTATAAATAAATTCTTTAAATCATGATGCGATAGCTAGCTATCAGTGAGGGAGAAGCGAGTGAGTGAGCGAGTGAGAGATTGCTAATATGCCTTAAAACCATAATGATTGACTTGGGAGATAGGGGCTTAAGGGCTGGTGCAATTGTGTTTAGTTTTTGTAAGAGCTCTATCCCTATTTGATATGTAAGATATATAACTATGATAAGTTATTGTCTAAAGCTACTCTATACAACATAGAAAGCTTATCAATTATAATCTTGTATAGACTAAGCAGATAAGAATGGCATATCTCTTCTTTGATATTAAAAGCACAATCTTATTTATTTTATTATTATTATTATTATTATTATTATTATTATTATTATTATTATTATTTCTTTTAAAATGGCAATATTAAATTTAAATATTGACTTGTACTTCTTAAAAAGTAAATTAATAAATAAATAAATAAAATAAATAAATAAATAAATAAATAATTAATTAATAAATAAATTTTTGTTTTAATTTTTTAAATCAAAATTTTGCCTTTTAATTTCTAGTTTTAATTGAATTCAAGCGTTAGAAGCTATAACTCTGTAGAATTGTTCTTAAATGGAGTATCGTTATTGTTCGGTCTCATTAAATGGAAGTTCATAAATTGAATGAGCTATTAGTGATTTTTAAAGTTAATATGATATCTTTGTACCGCCATTTAATTATTTTGAAAGAATCTTACTGAAGGAGGTCTAAAATTGTTTGAACTGTTGGCGCTTGATCTAAAAAGAACCGTATATCTTAATGCTCTCCTTCTCAAGATCTGATAAGGCCCATTCCATAATTTCTATCACCCATTTAATTTTTAAATTCGTTCAAAGCAACATGAAAGTGTTCAAGATCCTTTTCTGTTATTTTCTTTTCTAAATGACAAAAATTAACTTACCCATCAACAAGCACAGGTATATTATTCTTTATCACGTATGATGGCTCTATCGTATCATAATCTAAGCCAGTTATCTTAGCAAGCTTTAATTTTTTGCATTCTGCATCCCATTTTGTTTTAATTTTCTCAAAGTTTAAAACCATTATAGCTTAGTTAAAGTTTATGTTCTGTCTAAATTGCCTTAATCGAGATGCAGCAACACAATATTCAATAACATTCCAAAAGGTCTAAGTAGGAGTCAGTAATGTAGTAGAATTAATAAAAGTAGTAGAGTCCAAGTCTTCATCTTCATCATTGAGATTGAGGTTTCTCATAAGTCTTTCCACCATATCGAGTTAAATAAAATAAAATAAAATAAAAATATAAAGTTAATTTAAAGTTTTTAATTTAAAAGATATATAAAATTAAAAGTGAAGCCTATTTATATCAATATCAATATAAATATTAATGGGTCAACCTTCCAAATATTATTTAATAATAAAAGCTGAACATAATATTAAAAATAAATATTGACTCATGATTCCAAAAAAATAAATTAAATTTAATATTTTTTTCCAATAATAAATAAATGTCTCTATTTTATTTTTCAATACTTTATCTACTCATAATCACTAATAATGAATGAAAAGGTACTCGAATAGTAGAGTTTTATACGGAAATCATTATGCACAAATGAATTCTGGCCGGAAATAGCATTAAGAGGTTGAAAATGCAAGTTTAAATATGTGTAAGATTTGTTGTATAAAAAAACATTCTCTTATAAATAAATTCTTTAAATCATATGCATAGCTAGCTATTCAGTGAGGAGAAGCGAGTGAGAGATTGCTAAAATATGCCTTAAAACCATAATGATTGGACGTGGAGATAGGGCTTAAGGGCAGGTGCAATTGTGTTTAGTTTTTGTAAGAGCTCTATCCCTATTTGATATGTAAGATATATAACTATGATAAGTTATTGTCTAAAGCTACTCAATACAACATAGAAAGCTTATCAATTATAATCTTGTATAGACTAAGCAGATAAGAATGGCATATCTCTTCTTTGATATTAAAAGCACAATCTTATTTATTTTATTATTATTATTATTATTATTATTATTATTATTATTATTATTTCTTTTAAAATGGCAATATTAAATTTAAATATTGACTTGTACTTCTTAAAAAGTAAATTAATAAATAAATAAATAAAATAAATAAATAAATAAATAAATAATTAATTAATAAATAAATTTTTGTTTTAATTTTTTAAATCAAACTATGCCTTTTAATTTCTAGTTTTAATTGAATTCAAGCGTGAAAAGCTACAATTCTGTTGTAAGGTACTCAAAGGGATACTGATTGCGGTTGTCTCATAAAATGGGTGTTCATGTATTCAAGGAGGTGTTCAAAACTTCAAGTGAGTGTGAATCTAGTTATGCCAATTGAGGCATCCTGAAAGAAGTTAACTGAAGAGGTTTAAAATTGTCATTATTGGATTATATCTAAGAAGAACATAAGTCTTGATGCCAATCCTTATCTAGATCTGATAAGGCCCATTCCATAATTTCTATCACCCATTTAATTTTTAAATTCGTTCAAAGCAACATGAAAGTGTTCAAGATCCTTTTCTGTTATTTTCTTTTCTAAATGACAAAAATTAACTTACCCATCAACAAGCACAGGTATATTATTCTTTATCACGTATGATGGCTCTATCGTATCATAATCTAAGCCAGTTATCTTAGCAAGCTTTAATTTTTTGCATTCTGCATCCCATTTTGTTTTAATTTTCTCAAAGTTTAAAACCATTATAGCTTAGTTAAAGTTTATGTTCTGTCTAAATTGCCTTAATCGAGATGCAGCAACACAATATTCAATAACATTCCAAAAGGTCTAAGTAGAGTCATTAAACTAGTAGAATTAATAAAGGTAGTAGCATCCAGGTCAACTTCTTCTTCTTCTTCATTAAGGTTCAGGTTGTTCATAAGTCTTTCCACCATATTGAATACAAAAATAGAAGTAAAATTAAAGTTAATTTAAAAATAATTTAAAAGATAATTAAAATTTAAAGTGCAACCTATTTTTATCAATATCAATATAATTATCTATGGGTCAACCTTCCAAATATTATTTAATAATAAAAGCTGAACATAATATTAAAAATAAATATTGACTCATGATTCCAAAAAAATAAATTAAATTTAATATTTTTTTCCAATAATAAATAAATGTCTCTATTTTATTTTTCAATACTTTATCTACTCATAATCACTAATAATGAATGAAAAGGTACTCGAATAGTAGAGTTTTATACGGAAATCATTATGCACAAATGAATTCTGGCCGGAAATAGCATTAAGAGGTTGAAAATGCAAGTTTAAATATGTGTAAGATTTGTTGTAACAAACATTTCTCTATAAATAAATTCTTAAATCATATGCTATAGCTAGCTATCAGTGAGGGAGAGCGAGTGAGTGAGCGAGTGAGAGATTGCTAATATGCCTTAAAACCATATGTTGACTTGGGAGATAGGGGCTTAAGGGCAGGTGCAATTGTGTTTAGTTTTTGTAAGAGCTCTATCCCTATTTGATATGTAAGATATATAACTATGATAAGTTATTGTCTAAAGCTACTCTATACAACATAGAAAGCTTATCAATTATAATCTTGTATAGACTAAGCAGATAAGAATGGCATATCTCTTCTTTGATATTAAAAGCACAATCTTATTTATTTTATTATTATTATTATTATTATTATTATTATTATTATTATTATTATTATTTCTTTTAAAATGGCAATATTAAATTTAAATATTGACTTGTACTTCTTAAAAAGTAAATTAATAAATAAATAAATAAAATAAATAAATAAATAAATAAATAATTAATTAATAAATAAATTTTTGTTTTAATTTTTTAAATCAAACTATGCCTTTTAATTTCTAGTTTTAATTGAATTCAAGCGTGAAAAGCTACAATTCTGTTGTAAGGTACTCAAAGGGATACTGATTGCGGTTTGGTCTCATAAATGGGTGTTCATGTATTCAAGGAGTGTTCAAATTTCTTAAAGTGGAGTGTGATATCTGTTATGGCCATTGAGGCTCTTGAAAGAAGTACTGAGCGAGGTTTAAAATTGTTTGCATTATTGGATTATAGTCTAAGAAGAACCATAAGGTCTTGTTGTCTCCTTCTCTAGATCTGATAAGGCCCATTCCATAATTTCTATCACCCATTTAATTTTTAAATTCGTTCAAAGCAACATGAAAGTGTTCAAGATCCTTTTCTGTTATTTTCTTTTCTAAATGACAAAAATTAACTTACCCATCAACAAGCACAGGTATATTATTCTTTATCACGTATGATGGCTCTATCGTATCATAATCTAAGCCAGTTATCTTAGCAAGCTTTAATTTTTTGCATTCTGCATCCCATTTTGTTTTAATTTTCTCAAAGTTTAAAACCATTATAGCTTAGTTAAAGTTTATGTTCTGTCTAAATTGCCTTAATCGAGATGCAGCAACACAATATTCAATAACATTCCAAAAGGTCTAAGTAGGAGTCATTAAACTAGTAGAATTAATAAAGGTAGTAGCATCCAGGTCAACTTCTTCTTCTTCTTCATTAAGGTTCAGGTTGTTCATAAGTCTTTCCACCATATTGAATACAAAAATAGAAGTAAAATTAAAGTTAATTTAAAAATAATTTAAAAGATAATTAAAATTTAAAGTGCAACCTATTTTTATCAATATCAATATAATTATCTATGGTCAACCTTCCAAATATTATTTAATAATAAAAGCTGAACATAATATTAAAAATAAATATTGACTCATGATTCCAAAAAAATAAATTAAATTTAATATTTTTTTCCAATAATAAATAAATGTCTCTATTTTATTTTTCAATACTTTATCTACTCATAATCACTAATAATGAATGAAAAGGTACTCGAATAGTAGAGTTTTATACGGAAATCATTATGCACAAATGAATTCTGGCCGGAAATAGCATTAAGAGGTTGAAAATGCAAGTTTAAATATGTGTAAGATTTGTTGTAACAAACATTTCTCTTATAATAAATTCTTTAAATTCATATGCTATAGTAGCTATCAGTGAGGGAGAAGAAGCGAGTGAGTGAGCGAGTGAGAGATTGTAATATGCCTTAAAACCATAATGATGACTTGGAGATAGGCGTTCTTAAGGGCCAGGTGCAATTGTGTTTAGTTTTTGTAAGAGCTCTATCCCTATTGATATTAAGATATATAACTGATGATAAGTTATTGTCTAAAGCTACTCTATACAACATAGAAAGCTTATCAATTATAATCTTGTATAGACTAAGCAGATAAGAATGGCATATCTCTTCTTTGATATTAAAAGCACAATCTTATTTATTTTATTATTAAAATTATTATTATTATAATTATTATTATTATTATTATTATTATTATTATTATTATTATTATTTCTTTTAAAATGGCAATATTAAATTTAAATATTGACTTGTACTTCTTAAAAAGTAAATTAATAAATAAATAAATAAAATAAATAAATAAATAAATAAATAATTAATTAATTAATAAATAAATTTTTGTTTTAATTTTTTAAAAAATTAATTAAGTTTTTAAATCAAACTATGCCTTTTTTTAATTTCTAGTTTTAATTGAATTCAAGCGTTAGAAGCTATAACTCTGTAGAATTGTTCTTAAATGGAGTATCGTTATTGTTCGGTCTCATTAAATGGAAGTTCATAAATTGAATGAGCTATTAGTGATTTTTAAAGTTAATATGATATCTTTGTACCGCCATTTAATTATTTTGAAAGAATCTTACTGAAGGAGGTCTAAAATTGTTTGAACTGTTGGCGCTTGATCTAAAAAGAACCGTATATCTTAATGCTCTCCTTCTCAAGATCTGATAAGGCCCATTCCATAATTTCTATCACCCATTTAATTTTTAAATTCGTTCAAAGCAACATGAAAGTGTTCAAATCCTTTTCTGTTATTTTCTTTTCTAAATGACAAAAATTAACTTACCCATCAACAAGCACAGGTATATTATTCTTTATCACGTATGATGGCTCTATCGTATCATAATCTAAGCCAGTTATCTTAGCAAGCTTTAATTTTTTGCATTCTGCATCCCATTTTGTTTTAATTTTCTCAAAGTTTAAAACCATTATAGCTTAGTTAAAGTTTATGTTCTGTCTAAATTGCCTTAATCGAGATGCAGCAACACAATATTCAATAACATTCCAAAAGGTCTAAGTAGGAGTCAGTAATGTAGTAGAATTAATAAAAGTAGTAGAGTCCAAGTCTTCATCTTCATCATTGAGATTGAGGTTTCTCATAAGTCTTTCCACCATATCGAGTTAAATAAAATAAAAGTAAAATTAAAGTTAATTTAAAAATAATTTAAAAGATAATTAAAATTTAAAGTGCAACCTATTTTTATCAATATCAATATAATTATCTTGGGTCAACCTTCCAAATATTATTTAATAATAAAAGCTGAACATAATATTAAAAATAAATATTGACTCATGATTCCAAAAAAATAAATTAAATTTAATATTTTTTTCCAATAATAAATAAATGTCTCTATTTTATTTTTCAATACTTTATCTACTCATAATCACTAATAATGAATGAAAAGGTACTCGAATAGTAGAGTTTTATACGGAAATCATTATGCACAAATGAATTCTGGCCGGAAATAGCATTAAGAGGTTGAAAATGCAAGTTTAAATATGTGTAAGATTTGTTGTAACAAACATTTCTCTTATTAAATAAATTCTTTAAAATTCAGTATGCTATAGCTAGCTATCAGTGAGGGAGAAGCGAGTGAGTGAGCGAGTGAGAGATTGCTAATATGCCTTAAAACCATAATGATTGACTTGGGAGATAGGGGCTTAAGGGCTGGTGCAATTGTGTTTAGTTTTTGTAAGAGCTCTATCCCTATTTGATATGTAAGATATATAACTATGATAAGTTATTGTCTAAAGCTACTCTATACAACATAGAAAGCTTATCAATTATAATCTTGTATAGACTAAGCAGATAAGAATGGCATATCTCTTCTTTGATATTAAAAGCACAATCTTATTTATTTTATTATTAAAATTATTATTATTATAATTATTATTATTATTATTATTATTATTATTATTATTATTATTATTTCTTTTAAAATGGCAATATTAAATTTAAATATTGACTTGTACTTCTTAAAAAGTAAATTAATAAATAAATAAATAAATAAAATAAATAAATAAATAAATAAATAATTAATTAATTAATAAATAAATTTTTGTTTTAATTTTTTAAAAAATTAATTAAGTTTTTAAATCAAACTATGCCTTTTAATTTCTAGTTTTAATTGATTCAAGCGTGAAACTACAATTCTGTTGTAAGGTACTCAAGGGATACTGATGCGGTTTGGTCTCATAAATATGAGGTGTTCTATGTATTCAAGGAGGTGTTCAAAATTCTTAAGTGAGTGCTGATATCTGAGTTATGGCCATTGAGGCATCTTGAAAGAATGTTTTACTGAAGGGAGGCTTTAAAATTGTTTGCATTATTTGGATTTATGTCTAAGAAGAACCATTAAGTTTGATGCCTCTCCTTTTTCTCTAGATCTGATAAGGCCCATTCCATAATTTCTATCACCCATTTAATTTTTAAATTCGTTCAAAGCAACATGAAAGTGTTCAAGATCCTTTTCTGTTATTTTCTTTTCTAAATGACAAAAATTAACTTACCCATCAACAAGCACAGGTATATTATTCTTTATCACGTATGATGGCTCTATCGTATCATAATCTAAGCCAGTTATCTTAGCAAGCTTTAATTTTTTGCATTCTGCATCCCATTTTGTTTTAATTTTCTCAAAGTTTAAAACCATTATAGCTTAGTTAAAGTTTATGTTCTGTCTAAATTGCCTTAATCGAGATGCAGCAACACAATATTCAATAACATTCCAAAAGGTCTAAGTAGGAGTCAGTAATGTAGTAGAATTAATAAAAGTAGCAGAATCCTAGTCTTCACCCTCTTCATTCAGGTTGAGGTTGCTCATTAATCTTTCCACCATGTTAAAATAAAATAAAAAAATAAATTAAAATTAAAGTTAATTTAAAAATAATTTAAAAGATAATTAAAATTTAAAGTGCAACCTATTTTTATCAATATCAATATAATTATCTATGGGGTCAACCTTCCAAATATTATTTAATAATAAAAGCTGAACATAATATTAAAAATAAATATTGACTCATGATTCCAAAAAAATAAATTAAATTTAATATTTTTTTCCAATAATAAATAAATGTCTCTATTTTATTTTTCAATACTTTATCTACTCATAATCACTAATAATGAATGAAAAGGTACTCGAATAGTAGAGTTTTATACGGAAATCATTATGCACAAATGAATTCTGGCCGGAAATAGCATTAAGAGGTTGAAAATGCAAGTTTAAATATGTGTAAGATTTGTTGTAACAAACATTTCTCTTATAAATAAATTCTTTAAATTTCATATGCTATAGCTAGCTATCAATCGCTGTGAGGGGAAGCGACGTGACTGAGGGTGAGAGATGCTATGCCCTTAAAACCATAATGATTGAACTTGGGAGATAGGGGCTTAAGGGCAGGTGCAATTGTGTTTAGTTTTTGTAAGAGCTCTATCCCTATTTGATATGTAAGATATATAACTATGATAAGTTATTGTCTAAAGTTACTCTATACAAATAGAAAGCTTATCAATTATAATCTTGTATAGACTAAGCAGATAAGAATGGCATATCTCTTCTTTGATATTAAAAGCACAATCTTATTTATTTTATTATTAAAATTATTATTATTATAATTATTATTATTATTATATTATTATTATTATTATTTCTTTTAAAATGGCAATATTAAATTTAAATATTGACTTGTACTTCTTAAAAAGTAAATTAATAAATAAATAAATAAAATAAATAAATAAATAAATAAATAATTAATTAATAAATAAATTTTTGTTTTAATTTTTTAAATCAAACTATGCCTTTTAATTTCTAGTTTTAATTGAATTCAAGCGTGAAAAGCTACAATTCTGTTGTAAGGTACTCAAAGGGATACTGATTGCGGTTTGGTCTCATAACAATGGGTGCTTCATGTATTCAAGGGGTGTTCAAACTTCTTAAAGTGAGTGTGATATCTAGTTATGGCCATTGAGGCATCTTGAAGATGCTTACTGAAGGCAGGTTTTAAAATGTTTGCATTATTTGGATTATAGTCTAAGAAGAACCATAAGTCTTGATGCTCCTTCTCTAGATCTGATAAGGCCCATTCCATAATTTCTATCACCCATTTAATTTTTAAATTCGTTCAAAGCAACATGAAAGTGTTCAAATCCTTTTCTGTTATTTTCTTTTCTAAATGACAAAAATTAACTTACCCATCAACAAGCACAGGTATATTATTCTTTATCACGTATGATGGCTCTATCGTATCATAATCTAAGCCAGTTATCTTAGCAAGCTTTAATTTTTTGCATTCTGCATCCCATTTTGTTTTAATTTTCTCAAAGTTTAAAACCATTATAGCTTAGTTAAAGTTTATGTTCTGTCTAAATTGCCTTAATCGAGATGCAGCAACACAATATTCAATAACATTCCAAAAGGTCTAAGTAGGAGTCATTAAACTAGTAGAATTAATAAAGGTAGTAGCATCCAGGTCAACTTCTTCTTCTTCTTCATTAAGGTTCAGGTTGTTCATAAGTCTTTCCACCATATTGAATACAAAAATAGAAGAAAATTAAAGTTAATTTAAAAATAATTTAAAAGATAATTAAAATTTAAAGTGCAACCTATTTTTATCAATATCAATATAATTATCTATGGGTCAACCTTCCAAATATTATTTAATAATAAAAGCTGAACATAATATTAAAAATAAATATTGACTCATGATTCCAAAAAAATAAATTAAATTTAATATTTTTTTCCAATAATAAATAAATGTCTCTATTTTATTTTTCAATACTTTATCTACTCATAATCACTAATAATGAATGAAAAGGTACTCGAATAGTAGAGTTTTATACGGAAATCATTATGCACAAATGAATTCTGGCCGGAAATAGCATTAAGAGGTTGAAAATGCAAGTTTAAATATGTGTAAGATTTGTTGTAACAAACATTTCTCTTATAAATAAATTCTTATTAAATCATATGCTATAGCTAGCTATCAGTGAGGGAGAAGCGAGTGAGTGAGCGAGTGAGAGATTGCTAATATGCCTTAAAACCATAATGATTGACTTGGGAGATAGGGGCTTAAGGGCTGGTGCAATTGTGTTTAGTTTTTGTAAGAGCTCTATCCCTATTTGATATGTAAGATATATAACTATGATAAGTTATTGTCTAAAGCTACTCTATACAACATAGAAAGCTTATCAATTATAATCTTGTATAGACTAAGCAGATAAGAATGGCATATCTCTTCTTTGATATTAAAAGCACAATCTTATTTATTTTATTATTATTATTATTATTATTATTATTATTATTATTATTATTATTATTTCTTTTAAAATGGCAATATTAAATTTAAATATTGACTTGTACTTCTTAAAAAGTAAATTAATAAATAAATAAATAAATAAATAAAATAAATAAATAAATAAATAAATAATTAATTAATTAATAAATAAATTTTTGTTTTAATTTTTTAAAAAATTAATTAAGTTTTTAAATCAAACTATGCCTTTTAATTTCTAGTTTTAATTGAATTCAAGCGTTAGAAGCTATAACTCTGTAGAATTGTTCTTAAATGGAGTATCGTTATTGTTCGGTCTCATTAAATGGAAGTTCATAAATTGAATGAGCTATTAGTGATTTTTAAAGTTAATATGATATCTTTGTACCGCCATTTAATTATTTTGAAAGAATCTTACTGAAGGAGGTCTAAAATTGTTTGAACTGTTGGCGCTTGATCTAAAAAGAACCGTATATCTTAATGCTCTCCTTCTCAAGATCTGATAAGACCAATAGCAAAATTTCGATCACCAATTTAATTTTTAAATTCGTTCAAAGCAACATGAAAGTGTTCAAGATCCTTTTCTGTTATTTTCTTTTCTAAATGACAAAAATTAACTTACCCATCAACAAGCACAGGTATATTATTCTTTATCACGTATGATGGCTCTATCGTATCATAATCTAAGCCAGTTATCTTAGCAAGCTTTAATTTTTTGCATTCTGCATCCCATTTTGTTTTAATTTTCTCAAAGTTTAAAACCATTATAGCTTAGTTAAAGTTTATGTTCTGTCTAAATTGCCTTAATCGAGATGCAGCAACACAATATTCAATAACATTCCAAAAGGTCTAAGTAGGAGTCATTAAACTAGTAGAATTAATAAAGGTAGTAGCATCCAGGTCAACTTCTTCTTCTTCTTCATTAAGGTTCAGGTTGTTCATAAGTCTTTCCACCATATTGAATACAAAAATAGAAGTAATTAAAGTTAATTTAAAAATAATTTAAAAGATAATTAAAATTTAAAGTGCAACCTATTTTTATCAATATCAATATAATTATCTATGGGTCAACCTTCCAAATATTATTTAATAATAAAAGCTGAACATAATATTAAAAATAAATATTGACTCATGATTCCAAAAAAATAAATTAAATTTAATATTTTTTTCCAATAATAAATAAATGTCTCTATTTTATTTTTCAATACTTTATCTACTCATAATCACTAATAATGAATGAAAAGGTACTCGAATAGTAGAGTTTTATACGGAAATCATTATGCACAAATGAATTCTGGCCGGAAATAGCATTAAGAGGTTGAAAATGCAAGTTTAAATATGTGTAAGATTTGTTGTAACAAACATTTCCTTATAAATAAATTCTTAAATCATATGCTATAGCTAGCTATCAGTGAGGGAGAAGCGAGTGAGTGAGCGAGGAGAGATAGCTAATATGCCTTAAACCATAATGATTGACTTGGGAGATAGGGGCTTAAGGGCAGGTGCAATTGTGTTTAGTTTTTGTAAGAGCTCTATCCCTATTTGATATGTAAGATATATAACTATGATAAGTTATTGTCTAAAGTTACTCTATACAACATAGAAAGCTTATCAATTATAATCTTGTATAGACTAAGCAGATAAGAATGGCATATCTCTTCTTTGATATTAAAAGCACAATCTTATTTATTTTATTATTAAAATTATTATTATTATAATTATTATTATTATTATTATTATTATTATTATTATTATTATTATTTCTTTTAAAATGGCAATATTAAATTTAAATATTGACTTGTACTTCTTAAAAAGTAAATTAATAAATAAATAAATAAATAAAATAAATAAATAAATAAATAAATAATTAATTAATTAATAAATAAATTTTTGTTTTAATTTTTTAAAAATTAATTAAGTTTTTAAATCAAACTATGCCTTATAAATTCTAGTTTTAATTGAATTCAAGCATGAATAGCTACAATTCTGTAGTATTATACTCAAATATAGTATCGCTATTGTTCGGTCTCATAAAATGGTAGTTCATAAATTGAATGAGTGCTTCATAACTTCCAAAGTTATTTGATATCTATGTACGGCCATTTAATTATTTTGAAAGAATGTTTCTGAAGAAGGTCTAAAATTCTTT
>ARYC01011189.1:0-10317 GCA_000711775.1 Oxytricha trifallax
ATTAATTTTCCTTATGATACTTGAGAAAAATGTAAAACTAAATATATTGTATAACTATTATTATAAAATGATTGTATTTTAATATCTAGACAAAAATTAAAACTAAAAGAGTATCTATCTATTTTACATTTATCATATTGTTATTTTAAATCGCTAGAAAAGATAAAAATAATTAAATAATGCATTCAAATGAGAAGTCAATATTTTTACAACGGTATGATTGATTAAAGATAGATATAATGAAGTATCATTTGATTTTAATCAATTGATGGTAAAAGAAAATTGTTTAAGATTAATTTGATTTATTTTACCGATAAAGATAACTTTATATACTTTAAATTTAATGATGTAAATATGTGAATATTTGAGAAGCAAGCCAGTGATGGAGATGTTTGAAAAGTACACCACACACCTTGGTTCAAGCATGACATCAGAGAAGATTGAATAAGTAGCATTTGGGATTTCATAAATTAAAAGAAGGGATGTTTAAATGGTATTAGGCAAAGTTCTAGTAGATATAATCACAGTTAATTCTGATAAAATTATTGCATAAAAAAGTGAAATTCTATATTCCAAATTTATTTTTCTATTTTAGCCTATTAATAAAGATGATTAAGACTTGCTTAGAATAATAACAAGAATCATAGATGTCCACAAAATACGCTTAACTGATGAATCCATTCATTCTCTAGATAAATTTATGGCTTATTACTTTAAATTTAAATAAGTATTATATTTTAAACATGTTACTTGGAAAATACAGTAGCAGAAAAGAATAAATTATCGAACCCATAATCCTTTCTACAAAGCTTCGCTATAATAATAAAGTAACTCTATGAGAACGGTTAAAGCATGGAATTAAAAAAGACTCTCACTTGGTCTCTCAATTACTTCAACCAACTATTTTATTTAAAGTAAATATTAGTAAAATTAATTGAGTTAACTATTATTGTGATTGGATAGCAACTCAATAGAGAAAGAAGAATTTGAAAAGATACTTTAAAAGACAACATTTTTTGTTAATGAAGTAGGCGCTACTGTTGGGGTAAATTAAGAATTAATGGACATGCAATTTGACATCATCTCATTTTTTAATTTTATTATCTCGAAAATCATTAAGTACATTATTATGCAAAATAATCTCATTAACTAAAATATAAATTGGAGTTGATTTATTATTTTAAGTTTTGTAATAACAGCCAGGACATTACGAAAGTTGAAAGGAAAATGTTGTACTTTACTTTGCTGATGTGTGGAAAGAATGCTGTGTACCATGAAGAATTTATTATTTATATTTTCAGTATGAATTGGAAATATTTAATCATCTTTTTATAAACTCACAATTAATTTGAATAAGATCATGCCTGTTTACTAATTTAGATATTTCCTCACCTTTCCAAAAAATTGTATGTAAATAATAATCTTAAAAAAATAAATTAGACTTTAGCAACTAATTTTCTATTCGTTCAAAATAAGAGTTTATTAAAATATTTCTATATATAGAAATCTATTATTCAATGCAATTTAAATTTATCTTTTTTTGTCAATACTAAAGCAGTTTAAGAGACATTTAAAAGATATTAATCTGGAAAGTTGAGCAAAATGGATTTTACAGATTTTCTTGATACCATGAAGAATCTAAATATGGTTTTAAATTTAATTTATGTTTAATAATGGTTGACAAAACTCTCTTATAAAACTTAGAGATAATCAATGGTGGATTCGTGAAGAGATATGATAATTAATTAACAATCAAAGACTTAACTAGAATTTATGACAGTTTTTTGCAAGAAATAGACCATATCCCCCCAAAAACTTTTAAATACTTCTTAGATTAGCTCTCTAAATATAACATTGAAGATCTTAACCCCATATAAATCAGAATGACCAAGGGTACCTTGCACTATTTAAATTAGATAAATTACTTTTCAAGTGACGCCAATCTAGAAATTTAAGTTAAGTAAATATTGGACTTGCTAAATAAAGAGTATGAAATTATTAAAACTAATAGTAAATAGAGCTAATAGCTAATTCCCCCTCCCAAAACACAATTAATAGAGAGTAAGCTTACTGCTTCTTTGGAGAGACAGAGTTCGCGTCTAGGTAAAATAGAGAGACAGAAAGTAATTAACGATAAATATATTGTGGATTTTTACCTACCTGATTACTAAACAACTAAAGTTGTAGAGTTGCTTGGACCAGTCCATTACATAAAGCATCTTAATGAAAATTTCTCTGAAATTACGATCACCAGGGAGCTAAATGGAAAGTGTAAATAGAAGATTAAGTATTTACACGCATTTAATCTAAAGACTGCTCTCATTGACTACAGAGACGTTCAAAACTTAAACTTAAATGAGACCACTAACTTGTTGATAGACTTAATTTGAATCAGTATTATCATCTGAATTTAGTTGCTTATTGAGTTATTATTTAAATTAATTTACCTAAAATAAACTTAAAACTATTACTTTAATTTTTATAAATAGAACATTGAAATTTAATTTTGAAAATGGAAGAGGATAATAAATAACCTGATTATAATACCATTGAAAAAATTGATATTATAGATTAGGACTAAGAACCTACCTAGGAACTTCACAATTAACAAATCAACTCACCTAAAGAATCTATTAGATACTACTCAGATGACACCAATTCTGAGAAGAGATTAATATAGAGTGAATATGACATGAAATTAAATGAAAGTTTGGTTTTGACTGAAGCAATAGATGACGATAGCGTAATTTCATCGCGATAAAGTTTACTAAACAGTAAGAGATCATTGAAGGGAATTTTACATCCAGACAAGGATGATATCAAAAGAGATGACACAGTCACTCGATAATCTTTGAATTGTAAGTCAAACTTTTTAAACATTCGTGTGTAGCACTAAGCAGAAGATCTTTTATGCAGAGAAATTTATCAAGAATGGACTCTGGAAGTCTGAGAGGGAGCATATTTTCCTTGTGTGCTTCGGCTATTGGTACTGGAGTGCTTACATTTCCAAAAGTTTTCTAAGAGAATGGTTGGATATTTGGAATAATGATGATAAGCATTGGAGCAATCAGTAATTTCTGGTCACTATACATGCTTGTTTAAAGAGCAAGGCATCATAATTTATATAGTTACAATGAAATTGCTGAAAAAGCAGGAGGACCATTTCTACTCAGATTCCTTTAAACTAGTATTCTTGTTTACATATTCGCTAATTGCTTAGCATGCACTATTTCACAATAATTTTTATTGGCAAATATATTAAAATATTTGAATTTTTAATGGAATATTATTGATTAGTAATTTATTTTTGACTTTTAAAATACTGAGGAGATTTTCACATTTGAAATTGGACTAATGGACTGTATATTAAATATGAAAAAATTTCTAACCATTTTAAAAAGTATTTTATATTATTTTAAATTAGCGTTTTTATTTATTTATATTATAAATAAAGAAAAGAAGAAATAAATTGCAGAAAAAACAAAGTAAGTTGATTTATAATTATTAATATTAATAATTCGAAACTTTATAGTTAAAGTTTATAATTTTTGTAAAGGATATTTATTATTTAAAATTTAAATATTTTGATTAGAAAATATATTGTGATGATTGTTAGTAAGAAATTAAATTTCCTTAATTTTGATTTAGTGACATAAATTATTACGAATTTATTCTTGGACATGGGAGTTCCAAGTTCCTCTATTGGTACAGTAGAGGGAGAATTAACCTTCTTCAAAGCGATGGTACCAATTGTTGTAATTAGTACAATTGTGTTCCCGCTTTCACTAATGAGGGATATCTCAAGTGCAAGATATAAATATTTAATTAAACTTTTAATACTTTTTGTTTAATTATATATTGCTCTTGGATCTATAATATCACTTTCCCTTACTCTCACTGTAGTGATATTTGAAACACCTTTTTACATAAAAGATTTTCATCCAGATCTTTCTGATGAGGAGAGAAAAGTAATTTATGCATGCCCTTCGCTATCATTTTTTAACGGCTTAGGAATTGTATTTTTCGCATTCACGAACTAAACTCAGCTCTTGCCAGTTTATAACGAATTAGACAACCCCATAAAACGTAGAATCATGAAAGTTATAAAACGTAGCACTTTTATTACTTGCAGTTTTTACATTTTAATGGCAATGTTTGGCTATTTCTCTACTCTGGGCCGAACCTCTGACATTATCTTGAGCAGAGAAAGTTTGCCTTCTATGAGTACAGATTACTTCATGATTTTATCATCGGTGGCTGTCTTAGTAGTGATGGTTGTAAACATGGTCGTGAATTTTTTGCCTTTCAAAAACAACTTATATTAAATGATATACGAGCATGATGACATCTCCAAGAAGCAAAACATCATAATAACTGGAGTGTTCTACGTGATCATTATAATAATATCTATCATATTCCCTGACGTCATATCTGTTCTGGGAATATTTGGAGGGCTCACTTCAACTTCTATATGCTACTTAATTCCAGGTAACTTACACATTTATCTTAATTATGTTCAATATAGTTTACTGTTATGTGAAACTGAGGAATATGGGAGATTAAATGTCTTCATTCAAAAATTTACTCTCAATTGTGTTTTTTTCTTTCCTTGTTATATTTGGATTTATGTCAATAATTGTGAGCTTCATAAAAATGGCAGACCCAGACTCATATTTGTTCTAGTGCTAGTGATTGAGTTAGATAAAAAAAGAGAAGATGACTTAGAGAGTAATTACTAAATTTATGAACAATTAAAATTAAATGATATATTTATTTATATTTCTAATAATTGCTTCACATAACCAAATAAATATAAAAGTTCCTTTATTTATTTTAAATAAAAATTTGATAATTTATAATCGACTTTTAGAAAAGTTTTTAAGCATTCATTTTTTAAACTTTATTTTAATTTTTTGAAATTTTAAGTAAAAATTATTATCTTTTTTATCATCTTATATATTATTAAAATTCTTTCTAAACTCTAAATTAGTTTTAAAAATTTTAAATATAAGACGATGACGATAACTATATGATATAAGACTAGATTAATTCTTAGTATAAAAATTTATCATATTTAAGGTTTTTATGTAATTAACTTCTTTGATTTGATGTTTATAGGTTTTATATTCTAAATAGCTTACTCATTTATATTTGAGACTAATATGAGTAAACTCTTATATGTTCTTATATTAAATTCATTGTTAGAGGAACAAGAGTGATTGCTAGCCGCATTTCATGACGGCGATCTCGCCATATATTTTACCAACTTAGTCGGTTTAACCAGCGTTATAAAGGGCATAAGATTTTTAGAAGAGACCCTCAATTTTGGAATCTATGTCCTTTGGTTTATTCTTGCTCAAACAAGCTGCATATGTTTTAATTTCATCTCTATTCTAAGTGGATATAGCATTCTTTGCTACTAATGAGTCGCAGCCTTCGAGAAGGGAGTGAGATATTTCATGAAGAGTCATCCATACTTTCATATTCAAGTTAGAGTCATTATTAAATTCTGTCATGCTTTATCTGATGGGACCGTAAATCATCAGGCCAAGTCCATCAATATTATTATAGAGCTGTTGTTAGTCAATTTAAGAGTTTCCATTTAGGGCAGCATAAAAATTATCGAAAAACTCATAGGCTTCAACGTCAATTTAATTCTTAGGGTATGGTGCGTGCAAGAAAATAGTGTCCATTGCTTAGCCAACATACATTCCAAAAGAAAAGTAATCTTTTGCTCCATAAGCAATTAAGGCGTCAGCTATTTTCTTGAATATGTCAACTCCATTAAGAATCAAGTTTTTCCCGACATGATAAATTAGAGAAAGGGGATGAGCAAATACTTCTGCCATTTTAACAAGCTTTGATAGGTCTTAAGTGACTTGCTTGCAATCAGTAACAGCAGTAGGAATGAGCTTAACAGCCTGCCCAATCTCTAAAAGACCTGCTTTAATACCGCTAAAGTTTTCTTTTTTGAAATTTGTGACTGCTATCTCAACATCTTGTGCAATTCTTCCAACATCTGCAATGCATTGATCTATGTTATGGAACTCGTGATTGATAACTCCATATAAGAATCCCTCCACAAATTTAGCAATATCCATAACTTAGACTTGGGATGGCTCAGGCTAAAGGTTTAAAGAACTATCAGCTGCTATAACTGTAGTAATTGCCACGAGTAAAGTACTCAAGACTGTTTTAAATTTCATTTGTAATATTGTAAGTAAATTATTTAATTAATGTTCCTATATCCAAACTTAGCATGAAAGTTTATTCATTCAGACTTACCTAAAATTTTAATTGAAATTTCAATTGAATTTTTATTTTTCATTAAATGAATTTCAGTGTTAGATTAAAGCTGATTTTATTTTAGTGTATAATAATTTCGATTTAATTTAAAATGCTTTTAAGTTCATTTCATTAGAGGAGAACCTCAAAAGCTGTTGGGCATGAGATGGGTTCTTTGTCTCCAGCACGCACTCCTTTAAATTAAAAAACAATGAACTCTTCTATATCTAAATTTATCCAGAAACGAAACAGCGTGTTTCTCAATAAAACAGATGTAAGATTGATTGTTAATGTTAAAATACTGAAATATAGATTGCAAATAGTTAATCTATATATTTAATCTCAAGTATCAGGTGTTAATGAATCTAAGGATATAAGTGGGGAATCTTCAGTTAGAGGAAGTCAATCGCGACTGTTAGTCCAAAAAGATAAAACCAGCAATTAAATTTGGGTTCAATTAGTTTTTAAGAGACTTAATGCTTCTAGTGATTTGCCTCCTTAAAACACAGGTTTAAAGCTAATTATATATTAAAATGGTGATGACTATCAAACAAAAGTATTAGAGAGTATTTAAGAGGATATAATGCGGGAAGACGATCACAATAGCCCCACTCAAAAATAATTATTAAAATCAAATTAACTTAAATTTTAATAGATTGCAAATACTTTAGATGGAGTTAATTAATCTCAAGTATATTTATAAGCATAAAAGATTGGGTCCAAAGAATCCCTAGACTTAATATATAGTACTAATTTAAAGCGAAAAGTAAGAGCAAAAGCTAAAGGAAAAGTAAAACCATAATAAACTCCTGACAATAATGATCCTTAATAATAAACATCAAATCCAGGCATTTCTTCAGGAACTATTTTACTTGATGATCTAGCATAATCTCTTAATGATATGTCTCAAGCCCATCAAAAAATAGAAATACCAAACAACACTCAGCATGGTGATTTAAAATAATTATTTATATAGCCCCACTCTTAACTCCAAAAAATTGAATAAACAAAGTAACCCAATAATTACTATTACTAAGAGCGATACTATTAAAAATGAAATCCTTCCAACTACGAATATTATTAATATTTAAAATACCAACATTATTATTAATAATTCAATTGCTTAATCTTAGTAAATTCCAACACCCCCTCCTAACGAGAGCAACTAAACTTTATCATAGCCACAAGCTGTCAAAGTTGTGACTCGTGGTAGATTTGGAAACTCATAAACCCGATCCACTAACAATCAAGATAATCCCTAGAATTAGCCAAACCCTAAACCTTCTCCAGAAGTTAAAAGTAGGATTGAAACCAAGTAGTATAGTTAAATCTTTTGTTTTTCGGGGAAGTGGAATAGATCATATTTAGATCTTAGTACTTTATCTTATTATCTTTTTCAGCTTTTCTATTTTCGAAAGTAATTTCTTATTAAGAATTGTTTTGCTTTGTAAAAATAAATAAAAAATGTTTCTAATTTATGTCATTTTTAGATTTTAACTTTTTGTGATTGGATCTTTAAATTTATATAAAACATATCCCATTAAAAAATATGAAAATTAGGTTTCTTAAATAGGTAAATATTGAATAATTTGACTAAATTTTTGAAATATTTCAACATATTTCTAATTAAATTGCTTATATCCAATAATAAAAAGTAGATGTTAGCAATAATGCTTATATAAATATCTAAAATTACAAATTACAGACTAAAAATATTGATTAATTGATTATTTTATTTGAATATATTTTACTAAATTTTTAGTTTTGTATATAATATCCAAGAAGAAAACGATTAAAAATATAAAGATACCATATAAAATAGCACATAAAGCATAAAAATAATAAAACCTACTATTGAACAGCCTTAATCTAAGATAGAAACACCTTAAAAGTAATAGACTCCTAATGCTATTTAGTAATAACAACAATAATCCTAAATTTAACAATTCACACCATAATAACATGAACCAATGACTTCAATCCCAAGCTAAAACTAGTAAGTTTAAAGTACCCCTCCAACTAATGCTTAAAAGAAAAGACAAAACCCCTCGGACATGTACCCAAAAGATTCCCTTGAGCAACCTATGAAAAATACGAATAATCATCAATACAAGAGTGTCAGTAGCAATAATGTGGTTGCTCATTAAAAGGATTAGAATAGTTTTATTCACAGTGTGGTCAATACTGAATAGGAAAGAGTAAACTAAATACTCATGAAGCAATAGAAGTCACAACAATCTCAATATGACAAGGATTAGGAAGAGCCTCTCATGGAAAATTAAACTAGTTCTGACTTTTAAAGTGTGGATTTAATGAGTATCAGCAATAGTGTGAAGCACATTTCTCCACCCACAATTCAAAACATTAAGCAATCTCTTGTTTCACATCAGAAACTAGAGCTAAATCAAAGTATTAATCAGTCTATGTTGGAAACACCAAATTTCACATTCGAAGAAAGTATTTCAAGTAAAAATACAAATTTGCAACTCAGAATGGCTCAAGAAGTCCCAAAGAAATTCTAGGTTAACTTGAACAAGCGCATTAGCATAAATAGACCATCAAATATTTCGAGGTAACTTATCAAGAAAGTAGAGTCAGTTCAAAGCATTGAACAACTGGATTAGAACAGCGAGATATCACCACCTAATAAATTCTTAATTACTGATTAAAATCCCTTAAAATAAGATTATAATTTAGCTTCATATTATAGATATATTTTATAATTTGTGATTAGTGAAATTCATCATCTATACTTCTTCTATTTTTATATAAAAAAATGAAAAAAATATTTGAAATTTTAATTTTAAAAAATATGAAAGATATTATTATTATAATTTAATTGCAAATATTAATTTTAAGTTAAAGCTTAAATTATAATTTTACAGTTAATGACAATACTTATTTCTATTTTTATACTGATGATGACTTAAGAGGCTCTGTCATTTCACTTGATAACTACAACAATATGAGTGTGAGATTTGGAGACGATTCGGAATTAAGAATGAGCAGAGCAGAAAGTAGAGCTATATATCAGCATCAAATTATCAGACCTAACAATCATTAGTCTAATATATTCAATTCAAATTTGTTTTTATTCTATTTTTTGTGTTTAAATAACGATCAATCATCCTCACCATAGTGCTAAGAAGGGTTTGAGTCAATGATAATGAATGAAAGTTATGATGAAAGCATCAGAAATCGTTTGCTTAAATAAATGACTCTAAATTAAATGGCTCTAGGCTAAAGAGATACGAGAAATAATCCTAGTAATAATCTCAGGTCCTTCGCGGGTTCTACTCAATAATAGCAACCTTTCACTTCATTTGGTACTACATAGGACAATTAGTCAAAGTAAGGGCAAGACAACATGGTCCCATCACTTCTGAGATATAATAAATCAAACATTAGTTTGAAAGAGCCTGTTACTGTTGAAGAAGCTATAATGAATCCATTAAACGCGCTTAAAGAGTCAACTAAGAAAATTAAGATTCTCAGGAATAACAAAGAACAACATTAGCAATAACATTTAACTCTACCATTATAAAATGATTCAAGTTAAAGTGCCCAATAAAATCTTATAAATTCCCTATCACCCAATCAACATTTTCATTAACATCAAAACTCTTTAACTGAATATCAAACAATAAACACTGCTGATTCACCTTAGACCGATAATTTAAGAAATAAAAGACAAAGAAAGTCATTAGGCAGTAATGAAGAATTTACTTTTAAGATTAAGTCAAGCCCCCATTAGGAATTAAAGTTAGATCCAATTAGCGAAGATAAAAAGGAGCTTGAGCCGTCCCCTAAGAACTATAAAGTTTAAAACATGATTGATGATCCAGCTTTCTCTCCTGCATAATTATTAAGCATTGAGGGTTTGTAAATGTCATAAGACAGCAACTCGATGAGTTTGTAATCTTCTCCGTTTATAGATATGACGAAGAACAAGTTTTACAATTAAGTTCATAAGTAGAAAGAATTCGTGATGCTTATTGATGATGAATATAGTGCTCTGGATACTTAAGACTT
>ARYC01011191.1:0-11512 GCA_000711775.1 Oxytricha trifallax
TTAAGGAAAATAAGACTTCTCTAATTAAATATTCTATATTTAGGTCCTTATCATTTTGAGATGGCACCAATAGAAAAAATTTTTTCAATTGTAAAAAAGAAAATCAATATTCATGACCTCTAATTTAATAAAAAATCATCTCTAAAAATGATAGGTGATGAAATAAAGAAAATAAAAATTGAATGGGTTCCTGGGGCTTTCAGCAACGCTATAAACTTAATCACTTAAATATATATAAAAAAAAGCTTTGTTCCCATTTGAAAAATAATTAGCTATTCTTAATTTCAACCCCAAAACCCCTTAACAAAATACAATGAAGAATTTGATAAGGGAATAGTAATTTATATATTAACTGAATTTGCTAAAAACACTCATACTAAATATAATAAATAGTTAAGAAGTTTGATTGAACTTACTTGTAAAGTTTTAATAAAGTTTGTATAATTTGATTAATTAATACAAAATAGGTTTAAAATATTTATGAATTGTTTTCTTAATTTAAAGAATTTAAAAAAGTATTTGATTGAATTCAATATAATATGAATTAATATATAAAATAGGTAAATATTAAAATATCTCACCGATTTATGATATGTAAAGACTATAATGACTTGAAAATTAAACCACGATTATTTAAAAAAAAAAAAAAAATATAAATTATAATTTGTATATAATTAACTCAAATAATGGGCGCAATCTTATTCGGCTATTGGCGCCGTCTTATACACATACATATTTTTAAAAGTAACGAGTCTTTGGCGCATTTTTATTTTATTTTTTGCGCCGTCTTATTGGAACTACTTAAATATTTAATTTGAAAATATATGAATATATAATAATTAATTAAAAATTATTTTTAAAGATAATTCAAGGAATCATAAGCAAATAGAAAGATAACAAATAACCTCATTACGTTAAGGACAAAGATGGATAATTCAAGTGCCCATTTTTCAAATCTTGTAAAGCAAAGTATAAAAACTTAGATTCGAATAATGTTTATAAGCACGTTCACGTTCACCATCAAAAACCAGCAAATGATAAAAGTCCAAATTTAACCAACCAACATTGGTGTAGCTTGGGCCAACAAAAAATATGATAAAATGTTAGGAAAATTTAATTTTAGCATTAAAGGAAACAAAAAATTAAATTTGAAAGGACATTAATATATGGATTTGTTGGAGATGTCACTTAAAACTTCATATTGAATGATTTGGAATCCCTAATACTCAAACTAAACCATGGAAAGTACTTTAATATAATGATGTGTGATCCGCCCCACCCTCACACAGCTCTAAATCTTTCGTATAATACAATGAGAGAAGAGTAGATTCTTTCTCTGCCAATAGAGCTAATTTAAACAAAAGGATTCTTTTTCATGTGGAGAATAAACTCTAAACGATAGATTTGCGAGAAATTCTTAGAGGGAAGAGGTTATAAAATTGCAACTCATTTAGAATGGTTTAAGACAAATAATGGCAAGACACTAGTTCATGGGGTTGGGAAAAATTTAAGTCACAGTGTGGAGGAATGTACTATCGGCGTTAAAGGAAGATAAAGGCATAATTAAAAAAAAAAAAGATTCAAACTTTAACAAAAAAATTGAGGAAATTTGGGGAATCTTAGGGGGGGACTATAGGGATAAACTTCACAAAAAAAAAACCGGTACGTTATAGGAAAATGGATAGGGGGCGGGGAGCAAATTAAAGCCCCAACGGGATGGTTTACTTTTGATATATTTGGGGAACGTTCATTTCAAACCAGGAGGACATAAATGGTATTTCTTATTTATATGGTTTCAGGCAAAAGAATTATTAAACAAGAAAGTTAAATCAAAAGACAATTTTATTATAGGTTCTTGATTCTAATCTACTATATTTTTAAATACTTTAATTAATTAAAACTTTCTCTTTATTTCAAAAATTGAGTTTAGTAAGTTTTTCAGAGGTAAATAATTGAACTTAATAAATCTAAATTTGAATATCGTTTCTTAGATCTGTTTACAAGATGTATTCAATGAATAATGTAATGAAAAGAGTGTCAAGCCCAAGAATTCATGCAAAAATTTAGAAGCAAGGAAGATCTGCATAGCTACCTCGCACAGCAAGTTAAGGAAGGCATAGTAACTAGTCTTAATTATGTGGTCAGTTTCTTTCTGCTACGATGGGAGGTAAGAAAATTATTTTTTAAGAGCAATACTCTGTGAAGAAAAGAAATCATTGAAAATCTAATTGACAGATTTATATGACAATACAATGAATAATCCGAAAGGTCTCGCAGTTTCGCATTGCCTGCTCACTAAGAAACAGTTTTCAATTAAACTACCTGAAAGAATTTATTTCTTTGGCATACTTGCAACAATAAGAGATGATTACTTGAGTGAAATTATTCAAGAATCTTATTAAAAGAGGTACATCATCTCTCTAGAAGACAAGAACAAACAAGGCATTCAAGATAAGTGAGGGCTGGCTATTAGAGTTCCAGAATCAGACTTATATATCAAGTATGATTTGGAGCTTAACTCTTTTGAAAAATTTGGAACTGGCATATTCTTTATGTAATAATAGAGCAGACTTCACAGAGAGTGAAAGTCGCAGACAAAGTATGAAGTTAGCAAAGATACTTTATTCAAATATTTAGACTCCAGAGTCAATGAATATAGATGCTGGAGATGGCAGTAAGAGAATAAACTTAGAAGAAGGGAAGTAACAGGAGGACGAAAAGAAAGAGAAGACAGCTCCTACGAAAGAATTTTAAATGTGATTTATATATTCATTAACTTAACTATAAAACTAATTTTTATACATTCACTCTCCCTTCTTTAGCACACTTTTAAGCCAATTATTTATCCATTTCTTCGCTGAACTTTAAATAAAGTCTACTGTATCGATAGATAGGTCATGCATCAAGAGTAAAGCAATAGTTTCATGTAATAGCCTTTTTTAATATGCCCAAGTAAATTAAATTCCATAAAAACTCTATTTAAATGTATTCTGATTATAAAATTCTTCTCTAAATTTTCTTATTAAAAATAATTGTGCCTGCGTCTTCTGGAACATCACTAATTACTTTGTCTAAAATATCAATATCAAAGTTAGAGTTCATAAATGCAAGGATTTGAAAAAAATGTAGGCACTTTCTTGACTTCATTGATGGCGCAAACATCTTATGTTTCAATTCAATTTTACATGAAATTTAGCTCCTTCTATTTTTTTCTTATAATCTAATCGCATTCATCGGAATATAAAGTTAATATTAAGCTAATGAAATTTTTTTCTTCTGTACTATTTTTCCAGTAATGTATACTATCAATTTTATATATAAAATCCATAATATTAGTTGAGATAGAATTTCTATAATAAATATTAAACTTTTCACTTTACTATTCCTGCCTAATTATTAAGTTGTTTTTTTAAAATAATTTTTCTACCTTAGTACTTTTTATGCATTTAAAATATTGAATTTCACTCTTTAGCTTTTTAAATATTACAGTAAGATTTTAACTCATTCTTTACAATAAAATTTATTTAATTTCCTATACTCTAACTAGTATTTATTTACTTAAATCAAGTAATTCAACAGGTTTGTTTATCACAACACTAATTATTTTATTCATTACTAGTTTCTTTAAGTTAGCAACTTACATTTTATATAACTTAATCATTTATTCAAAGCTTTTTAGACTTGTCTTAATTCAATTTAACTTCGATGAAGAAATTAATTTATTCTAGACTACAAGCAGCTCGATGGGTGAGGATTTGTTTTAAATATCTCTTCTCACTTTATCTAAGTCTCCTTATACTTTAGTTATATCTCTTTGCTTCTCTTACTTGACTTTTTATATATAGAACCAGATATTAACTCTAATAGAGAGCCACTAATTTTTTACATTTATAAATATATACTATTTAATGAAATTAATAATTTTAAATAAATTCTACAGTTTCTTATGTCTCATTTCTATTTTAATACAATAATTACTAGAATTATTTTCTTAAAAAGAATGAGTTACTTTAACATCGATTTAAAATTACATTATAATTGTTCCTAAAAGTTAAGCTTAAACCTATAAACTTCTGTATATTTCATCAATAGTTACATATATTTTCAATTTTTTTATCTTTATATCTTATATTGTAAATATAATCATTCAAATTTATAGGCTCAGTATGTATTAATTTATTATAATGCATATTTCTCAAGTATCGATAATGATAGGATGATGATGTTGAATAATTAAAAAAAGGTGAATAAAAAAATTAGAAATAAAAATTTCAAGTATTAAATTAATAATTTATAATTACTTTTAGTATTGTTATTGTGGTCTTTATTTATATTATTGAGTTTGAATCATTCCTTGAGATGATGTCTATTTCCTAAATGTATGACTTTTGATTCTTTTGTGCCTTGGACTTCCTTTGCTAAGGGAGACCTTGGCCTCTGGACCTATGGGCCTATGGGCCTATCATAGTGTGATCCTGATGTTCTTATCCCTTATCATCACTTCTTTAGTACTGAATTTCCTTTTCAGACCCTGACTCAGCCAAGACAAGGCCTTTATCAGGGGTTCCCCTAAGGCATCTCCATTGCCACGACCAGTCAATGCGCCAACCTATGAAAGCTGATTTTTTATATTCTTTTTCTTTTTAAAAATGTTTATATATTATTTTTTCATTTTTTCCATGTTCTGGTTTTTGGGCATATTCATAGAAATTTTAAGCAATAACAGTAATAATTATTCATATAATAATAATATATCTTTAAATTTTCTATTAATTTAATATAATAAATTTTTAAACAATTATTTTCAAAAATTAGTTAACTGTGCTTATTAGCAATACCCTTCAAGTTAACAATCATCAATATGGATATTTTCATGATGAGCCTTCTAATAAATTCTTTATGTCTTCTAGAAGTGAATAATTTTCTTTTTAAACTTCTGGTGAATTGAAGTTTTCAAGTTATCCATTTGTCTCTGTATAATATTTAGATTATTTAAATTACTACATAGTTATCCCAAATTACATGCTATAAATGTTGATATAATGTATATTTCTCATAAGAAATCCTATATAATATCTCATATTTAATGATAAAGAGACTGTTTAAAGTTGATTGTATAAACAATAATTGATTTACGGATGATATTTCTATTTTAGATAGGTACGATATACCCAATGAATTATCGAAATATTTTTAAGTCTTTTATCTCTTCTTAAATTCATTCTGATGATAACCGACAGGCATCAATAGAAATTTCTTTTTAGCTGGACCATTTTTCCAAACTATTTCAAGTCTTAAACTGTAAATTTACATTATGTCGCTTTTCACTTTCTCGTCGAATTATTTTATCAATTTTTTATTATCCGGATAACAAAATCTATACATGCTATTTGATAGTGAAATAGCTTAATAATCAACTTCTCCATTTTAGTGGTATCAGCTTTGATATCTTGTGAGAAATAAATTTTTAATCTATTAACTTTTTTGTGAAATGCATTAGCCACTTAATATTAATAAAAATAATCTTAAATTGACTCATTCATATCGTTCAACATTGATTTGAATTCTATATCAAACTTTAAAAAGATGAATTTTTTCATTAAGATAGAAATTAAAAAAATGCAATGAAATTTAATGCATAGAAATACTCAATTTTACAATTTAGTGATTGATGTTCAAAATAATATTCATATTAATTCTCTTTATTATCCATGATTTATGCATTTCATTCACTAAATTCTTTAAAGAATATTAATACTGCAAGTCAATTTTGGGTACTCTGAAATTATGGATATTTAACTATTCTTTAAAATTAAGCTTAAGTTTTATGCTGGAATCTGTAAACTCTCGCCTGAGATACATAAATCAATTTAGCTTTTGCTACAAGTTCTTTATTTAGTTTTTAATTATATTGCTTGGGTATGCATTTGTCGCTCTATTTCACTTATTGTAAAGCTTTGGGAAACTAATTAATTACAATTTGTATTTCAAATACTTTTATTAATAGGAGGATTATAAATATTTAAAAAATAGTCAAAATCTTTTTACTTTGAAATTTTTTCTCTATTTAGTTTATAGTTTTAAAAATTATTTTTACAAAGTCTTTAATATTTTCCATTCATTTAAGCACTTTATTAAGAATTTTAGTTTAACTTCAAGTATTATATTTTTAATTTATATTATAATTAGAAATATGAAGTTAAAACAGAAAGTATATAACTTAAAATCAACAATTATCTATAATAGTTGAGCCTATTTGCCTTTATATTGCATTAAATTTTATCTACTAAAAGAAATATGGGATTAAATTGTGAATGATTAGAATTTAGGCTTCACTAAATCAGAATTAAAAAACTAGTAGATACATTGAAAAGGAAGAGAGATTAGTAAAATGGTAATTAATAAATATCAAAAATATAAATTGTTTTATTTTTAATTTAAATTAAGTTAATTATTACTCAAACTATTTTTCTATAATCCAAATATCTCAATCTGTTATCACTAATTTAGTCTCCCACTGCAATGCCACCATCAATGATGTTATGGCCTCTTGCAAATAATTCTAAAATTTTTGCATTGGGGATTATTATTTAAGAATATGATAAATCTAATCAGGTTTTCTAGATGCTTCTATTCTCTAACCTTTTATAATATTAGGGCAAGTGTGAAGAACATTATAGAAATAGTTTTAACCTTTTTAGGCTATTAAGCAAATTTCATTCTGGTGATCAAAATAATATCCTGGACCACCAGTAAAATTTCCGTTGACATCGATTTTTTTCCCATACTATCATTCTAATATAAATATATTTATGGTTCTTAAGAAACTCAAGTCCAAATTCTAACTTTTTATTTGTCTCCCAAAAACAAAGCAACCCATTTTACTGAACCTGTTCAATTTCAAGAGTCATAAGGTCTTTGTCAGATTTAAAATCATAGGGGAGCTTTAGCATTGTATCTGCAAATGGTAAGTCAACTATCACAACATACTTTTCATAAAATTCGAAGTTGATAAATTGCATATGGATTTTATCAAAGAGATTTAGTCTGGAAGCTGCATAACTTTTTGTAATTGTTGAAGGATCATTTATATCTCTGTTTCTGTTTCAACTTTTACTTGGGCTCACTTTTTCTTTCCCAGTTTAGCAATTTAATTTTTGAGAGCGGTATTATCTCTTTGCAATTCAGCAATTCTAACTCCAAATTTTTCATCTGGTTTTCAGTTTTTATTTAAGTTCTTCAATTACTTTTTATTAATCGTGCACTTATTTTTTTAATTCGCTTCTTATTGTTTTATTTAACCTTGCACATATTTCCCAGTGTGCTTAGAGATTCTGTGATTTTTTAAGGCGCTCTAGCTTTTATGAGGCATTAAATACATCAAGCAATTAAAATCTTTGTCCTGTTCTATTTGATTCATTTGAGGAAGAGTTAGACAATGAAGAGATTAAATTATATTTTGATAATTATTATTAATTCCTTATAAACGAAACTTAAGTTAACAAAAAACATTTAAAAAAGAGGTAAAATAATAAAATACTATCAGGGACTTTATCAGGTTAAATTATTTCAATTAAAGAATATCAATTAATTAAAAATTAATTTCTGCAATTTTCACAATAATGGGTTTAATGTTAATTATATTAATAATATCGATCATAAATCTTTGAAAATAAAAATCATCATAACATATAGATAAACATATTAAAATTTCAATTTACTAAATTATTATTAAAATGAAAAATCAATTCTTCAGTCAATATGAAATACATCCTAATAAAAGAACTTAATGAACGAAAAATACATTCTAATTTATCATTTTTCAGATATTTTTTATTAAATTTTTAATATCTAGACATTTTTTTAATTGTTCAATCTAGATATATTTTTGTTTAATCAAATATTATTGATTATTATCGCTTTAAAGTGAGAAAAAATTATGAATAATTATCTGTTTTCGCACATTTATATAAAATATCTTCATGTTCTCTAATATTGTAGGAATACATTTGATTTGGGAAAATAATTTATAATTAATTAATTAAAATATTAAAATCTTGGCAGTTAACTTTCTGGAAATCTAGACAATATGGTACTTGTTCGATAGGGAATTCAAAATTAGCTGGACTTTACGATTGGCGGGACCCCTATATCGCATCCCAGGACCGAGATAAATTGAGTTTAATTTTTGGTGATTTAATTAGTTGATTTTAATGCTCAAATTAAAATAAATTTATCTCACTCCAACGATGCGATAGAGGGGTACCGCCAATAGTAAAGTCCAGCTAATTTTGAATTCCCTATCGAACAAGTACCATATTGCCTAAGTTTCCAGAAGTTAACTGCAAAGATTTTAATATTTTAAGCATTAAATTTAAATAATTTTCCCAAATCAAATGTATTCCTACAATATTAATAAACTTTATAGATTTTAAATCTCCTACTTATTCATCTCAAAAAAAACAATTATAAAGTAAATTAAAATAATTAAAGCCCTAAAATAAAGGTCACATCGCAATTTTTATTTGCACAAAATTTTTAATGATAAATATATCCTTATTATCTTTTTGCCCTAATTATAAAACTTAATTGCTTTATATTACAAAAAATGCAATGCGTTCTTTTGATTTTTTAAAAAACAAATTTTTCACCGATTGTAATGTATTTTATCAATATTAAGATTGATAAAATACAAAACATCAGGAATTATTTATAATTTAAAATACAAAAACTGTCAAATATTATAAATTTTCAAATTAAATAACATTAATTATATATAAAAATTAAATAAATAAAGCGATATACGTGGATACTTTAGTTTTTTATTGAAACAGTGATTGATTTTTGTTTTTTATGAATTAATTATATATAGATATTTAAAATTAATTGTTTTTCGACGAAGCAAAATATGAATCTAAAGATAAATATCTCAATATTTACAATAAAGTAAAATAGTTATCGTTTATATAGCAATAGCAATTTGAATGGCGCTGATTAATAGTGCGAACCCATGATTTTGTGGATAAAAATAATATCTGTTTAAAAACAGATGAAAATGTAAGTTTATTTAAAGCTTTTACATAAATTAGGCAAAAAGATAATCTACTTACAACGAATTTGTATAAAATTTTAGAGCATTCAATGAGAGTATTTGTTTTTTTTTAAGTTATCGTTTTTCATTTTAAGTCTAGTTTAAATAAATATAATAATATTCTGTTATTTTAGTACTTCATTTCATAAATTCATTATCGATATTTTATTAAAAATATTAATAGGTATTTTTGTCTTTTACTATTTAGCTGTATTTATATCACATTTAATATATCAACTTATTTTTATTTTAATCGAACAAAGATTAGATTTCTTATATTTGGTTTATAAATTGTTTATTATTATAATAATAATTGAATGATTATTCTCCAAAGTTTAATAATATTTTTGTTTTGCCATATATCATAATATTTAAAAATTAATAAAATAAAAAGAGATTGATTCTTCACAAATTATATTGTTGCTTTGTATTTAAAAATTAAATTTATATTATTTATATAATTTTTAGGAATTATTATTGTTATTACTACTAAAAATGAAGGGCTGATTTCTATGACGATGTCCTTGAACCAGAACACTTAGAGATAAAAACTAATTCCTAAAAAACATCTCTAAAAAAGAAGCGAAAGAATAAAAAAGAGATGAGTCCTTGGTGGTTGGCACGCTGACCGGTCCAGGCAAGGGACATGCCCCTGACAAAGGCCGCGCGCCCAGGCTGAGTCGGGGTCCGAAGAGGCAAGTCAGGATATGGGACGAGATGACAAGAGACAAGACCCCCCAAGAAGCACCCTATGATAGGCACATTGATCCAAACGGCCAAAGTCGCTCCCCCAACTGAATAAATAAAACAGATAATAACTATTTGAATAAGAAAAACTAACGTCACCTTAAGTACTAAATACAACTAACTAATATATATATATAACCTCAATAATATTAACAACAGTAGTAATAACAATAATAATTATATATTTAATCCTAGAGATCTTTATTTCTAGTTTTCATATTCACCTTACCTTAAGTTATTCATCATCATCATCATCATCATCATAATCATCATCAACATCATCATATAATTATTAGTCTTCCATTGTTTTATATTAATTATAAATAATTTCATATTTAATTATTAATCATGGTATTTAAAAATTCTAATATTATGAGAGATTTAATTAATTTAATTTATTAAGTTAATTATAAATAAATTTATAAAATTGTTTTAATATAATAAGAACGGTTTTTTATGAATGTAATAAAATGTAATAATTTATTATTATATTTCATTTTTCCCTTCGTCCACCCTACACTGGAGTTCAAGAATAGGCTGGGATAAATGATAATGAAGAAGATGACGATAAAGTTTCCCCACCCCAGTGCTCACTATGGATGTTTCATTAGAGTATTTACAACACTAGAAATTATAGCAAATTTTATTCTAAAAATACTAAAATAGGGCAGTTACTCTGTCAATTTGATTTTGGTGCATTCTTGAATAGGGTATAAACAAAAATCCTCATTATTAAATATAAATAAAAAATGTGGTGTGACGGCAAAATCAAATCAAGGGCCAGCAAATAAAGAAGGAAGGACTACCCAAGAGTGGAAAAAGCTAATTAGGATGGAATCTTGAGAAATCAGTCCACCATTTTCGAGGATAGACAGTCCACCGTGTTATATGGGCAGGGGACTGGAGGACCAGAATTCCATTTGTACGGACAATCTTGGGCATTTGTTCCAGACAAAGGGGAGGGGAGTTGCACCTACTAATCAAGCTACACCTATTTGCAGGCAATAGTTTTTAAAAAATCAAGGGTGCAAAGTCCTGGTGGGTTCAAGCTTGGCAACGATTAGCATCATCAAATAATCACGCAGGCAGGGATTCATATCCTAAGAGGAAGCTATAGGTGAGATGGACACATGGTTGGTTAATAACTAGTTATGCCAAGAAATAGGTTTGCCGGGGAGTTGGCTTCCTATACATTTGTTGTCATGGGCCCTAGTGAAGAGAGGGGGGAGGCAAATGTAAATAGAGACTCTATGAGGCTGAGTTTGAAGAGTATGACATCACGTCATTCTTGGGGAACGAATATAACGGTAGTCACTTAAATCTCTCTATAACTCTTGACTACCACTACTTGACTAACAGGGCAAACGATATGAGCCACGAAGTGCCTTGATGAGCGACCATTAAGGCTAATGGTGGCTAGTAAACTAGGCAATGGCTTTGAGAATAAACACCAAGGATTACTTGATTGAGGAACTGAAGATCATGAACTAGATGATGTAGGGAGATGAGAAAAGACCATCCTGGTTCGAGTCGAAATTATGGAATGGCAACGGATGAGGACCCACAGGGGGACAAGAGAAAAAGAAAAGCAACAAACAAGACATCAACTATTCTCACAGCTAATCATTAATTTAATTTATTAGAAAATTAAAAAGGTTCGGCTTCGGTATTAGT
>ARYC01011194.1:0-23966 GCA_000711775.1 Oxytricha trifallax
GTCTTATGAACTGAAAGATTATCAACAAATAGTATAATCTCTTATTGAGGGTACTTCTCTCTTAGCTGCTCTAAGAACTTAATATACTGCTCTGTCTTAAAAGAGCGAGGATGAATAACATAAGTTTCTAAACCAGCATCCTCGCCTAATACCTCCAAGAATTGCCATCGTTTATACCTTGACTTTCTAGTCATATACTTCTATATTACTAGGCTTCTTATACCAAGACTTCTAGATGAAAGTGTTGAAGGTAAACACAGCCTCGTCAGCATGAATAAACTTAATATTATTCTATTAGGCTCTCTGCATTTAATTATAAATATAATTTAAGTTGTTGTTGTAAAAATGGCAGAGTGAAATCAATGACTCTCTTGATACGATTTACACCTTTGTAAGAGATACCGTTTCGTTTATAAATGTTTGCAACAGTCTATGCAGAGATCTTCAACTCAGGGAACTGGCGATGAAACATAATAGCTCGTTAGTCGAGAGAGAAGTGAGCCCAATACTTCAAAGTTTTTTCATTAATAAGATCGTCAATATGCTTCTAAAGAAACTTTGACTTCCTCTTAGGCTAAGAATTCAGCTATTATTGCTTTAATTACACAGCTTTCAAGCAGTGAGAGCGAACAGTTGATGGACTACGCTTTAAGAGCAGTGCAATAGACTTTTAATTCAGTACTGGTTTGACTTATTCACTATACATATCACATCCATAACGCAGTTTAAACACTAAATCAATTTACTGTTCATCATAAATAGACCCCAAAAGCTTGCTATTTTTGTCTCGCATTTAATTAATAACCCCAGCCCCTAACAAATTCCCAACAAATCAAAGCACTTATAAACCTCATTAAGGGATTTTGGGGTTTTGAATACTCTGCAATTTTTATACATTAAAATTTCTGTAATTATTTTATTTTATTTATAAATCCTAATATTTATTTAGAATAATTTTATCATATTAAATTAAATATTTAAAATAAACCAATTATATCATTCCAAATAGAAAATTATCATTAATAAAGGCAGATTTCAAAATATTTTTCATCATTTTTCAATTAATTATATAATATATACTTAATTAATTAGTTAAATTAAAAGGAATTTATATATAGGGAAATAGTGGTGAAGGCTCTATCTAAATATCCTCCCTTCAGGTATCATTTGGTGAAGTTACTACAAAACTCGACATTCGTCCGAACTTGTGTCCTTTAATCGATATAACTATTCGGGATTTTAATCCTAAGTAATATGCTGACAATTAATATCATCCCAGTTCAAAAAGATTATATAAAATATAACAAAAAAAGTGATTGCATAAATATCAAACGAACTTGAGTATTCAAACATTTATTTTTAAAAAATAATTGATATTACCTTAAATAATAAGCTTTTTAAAGAGAGAAAAATTATAATCAAAAAAAGGAAAATAGATTACTTTAGTTGGCAGATTTTTGTTAAAACATGGTTTTTACTTTATTTTAATTTGAATAAATTCGTCCAAAGGAAATTATTATTTTTATAATCATATAAACTTTCAACAAATGGTACATTTAATAAATTTAAGCAAATTTAAAAATCAATAGTTTAAATATATTTTTTGCATGCGTTTTATTATAAATATTAAGTTACATACTTATTAAATATTGAGAAATAATTGAATGTTTGTAATGCGCTTGTTTAAATAAGGAATAATAAATTAAATACTTAAATTTTGTAATATCTTAAATTTAAATTAAAATTAATATTTAAGTTAACCTTTAGACAAACTCTACATCCTTAACTTTAATAAATATCCATAATATCTCTTTAAGGAAGTATTTTAATTGCAACTTACTTTTTTTAAAAAAAACTATATACCAACTTATACTATTCCATATGATTAAAATACATTTTAACAATAAATACAATCAATTAGTTTACATTTCATTTCAATATATTATTCATAATTAACGAGAGCTTAGAAATAAAAAAATTATACTAAATATAATTTCAATATAATATATTTTATTTAACTTAACATGAAATAAACAATAATTAAAAACATTAATTGAATAAATAATTTAAGCAAAATTTGAAAATATTATTAACTCTGCATAATTTTTAATAATGAATAAATTAATAAATCATCAATAATTTCTTCTAACTTACATTTATTTAAAAATATGAATTGTAATAAAAAATACCATAGTACAATTAATTTTATAATATTATTATGTTTATATTTAAAAAAATCCATCTAAAATGTTCTTTCATAAATTTGAGTAATATCCACATATTAATCTTTTAGCAATTTTAAATAAGATTATGAGTCCAGTAGTCAGATTTTTGGCAGCCTGCCTATTATAAAGATTACAATTGATTCGTTACTCTGACTTGCTAAGAGTTTAAAAAGGTGAACGAGCCTCAAAAAGGTTCTCCAAAAAATTAATAAATAAGTAATTAAATATATAAACTATATATGATTTCGAATATCGACCTTGTCACAAAACTCAATTAAGCGCGAATAAATTAAATAGTTACTTGTAAAAAAAATAATGGCAACAATTAGATGTTGATAATTGCAAGTAAATTTTTAAAACATGTGATAAATAATTCAAAATAATAATTAAATATACAATCTTAATTCAATTATTAAGTACAACCATAAGTTTATACAACTTAGTTTTACTTATTTTCGAAAAAAAATATTATTTCAAATTAGTTTTTCTTTCAAAATACCCATATAAGTTTTTAATTACTAATCCTAAATAAAAAGGTTTTTAGTTTTTATAATTGGAATTTTTTAAGTAGTTTTAGTAGATTAAATGAAAATTGATTCAATCAAATCTCTGTAATATTATTCCTATCCGTTTAAAAGCTAGATCAATTCTAATTTATCAAATATATTTCCAAACCAATCTAAATTGTCCGCAGATGTTAAGTTGAAAATAATATTCCTTGAATTTCTAAAAATACTTAAGAATATATGATCATCGATTTCGCAATCAAAAAGCATTAGGTTTCCATTGAATGCCAGTGAATCAAATAAAAATTATAAATTTTTTAATTTCAATCTATCTTTCAATTCTTCTTTTTATTTTATTAGTAACTCTTCACTAAATTCATTCATTTTTGTCCGATAATATATAGACTCGATCTTTAGTATTTTACATTTAACAAATTGAATTAAATATACTTTGTTAAAATAGCCATTTAGATGCAATTAATTGTATAATTCAAAAAGTTTCTTTTTTCGATAAACATATCTAAGATTGGTAAACTTAATCCTGACTTTATTTGAAATTTCGAAAATATACTAAATCTGTGACATTTTGGGAAATTAATTTTCAAATTTGAAATTAATGAAATTATTATCGCTTGTGTGATATTAAATAAGTTTGCATAATTCTCTTTCGTGTTTAGAAAGGATGGATATTTGCCAAATTATCTCAAAGTAACTTAAAAGTGAGTAGCACTTTATTCTGCAACTTTTTATCAGATGCATTGGCGTTATTTTTTATTTTAATTTAAATTAATTTATTTATTAATATTCTATAAAAATTTTTAATTAATTTTAAATTCTTCAATTCAAATATTCAAATTTAAGCATTATTTTATTAAAGTTTTGTAAATAGTTTAACATTCGCAAAATTTTTATGCATGTATTAAAGAGGAAGATAGAATTATGAAGAAATTCTGAATTTAAAATTTCTTTTTTTTTAAATATTAATTTGTATTTTTTTAAATGTTTTAATATGGTAAACTATACACCCATTAAAACTCTTGTCAATTTTCTAATAATGAAATTGATATTAATTTTAGAAATAGATGAGATAAATAATTACAATTTTTATGTCTCACCAATTAAATTATTATTTTCATTAATTATTTTAAGTATTTTTTTATTGAATAATGTGTTGGATAAATATAATAATGTACAGTAGTTCAAAAAAATATATGGTAGCATATTAAGTATAGTATTATACAAATTAATAAATATCACAATAGATAGATAAACAAGCAAGATAATTAATTTCTAAATATTTTATTAATTATGATTAAGCTTTAGTCTTAAATTATTTACTTTTTTGAATACTATTGAAGTATAAATTAATCAGTGATCTTAACAAATAAAATTTATGCTTAATCCTTTAGTTTAAATATTAGGTTTAAGAATTAAAAAGTACTATTTTATTTATTTATAAAATTCTATAAAATAATTTTAAAAATTATAAAGGTATGGTATAAAATAAAATAATATAGATTGTGGAGAAAAATACTTATATAAAATCTTTATGATTAAAATTAAAAATAATTTTATTAAAAAATAAATAAAAATTAAACTTAAACTTGACTAGGAAAATTTTAAATTCAATTAATTTTAGCCTAATCAATTATTATTAAAGTTACATTTAATTTAATTTATTGGAGAAAAAAAAATAAAGTTTAATAAAATTACTAAGGATTATTTACACTTTATATTAATGAATGTACCTTAATCCCAAATAATAATTATATTCAATTCATAATAAACATAATTACTAATTAGTATTGCATTATTTTATATAAATTCTGAATGATGTATAAATCTAATTATATTTTAATTTTCAAGAATTAATTAAGAAAGTATTATTTTTAAAAGATTTAAAGATTAAAATTTAAAAAATAATAATTAGTAGATGCCTTATATTATATATTCATTTAGTTATTTCAATTATTACTTAATAAAGCTCAATGGTTTTGAAGTATAAAAAGTACTACTGATAAGTTTAGATATTTCTAATAATTAAGCATTTAGTATATTCTCCAAAATTCACTTCAATTAGTTCGCATTTCATTGATTTTTACCCTATATTTTGAGAATTTATAATTTATTTCATGTTAATTTTGCTTAATAAAGCAGAGAGTTGACTTTATTTTCTTTCTTACTAATTGAAAGAATAATAACAATAAAGAACAGGTGTTTTAAATATAATTTTAAGGCCATTACAATATCTTTCAACAATATCAATTAAATTTTGAAAATGAAAAGCAATTTAAAATTCTATTATTATCTCTAGATTTTTAGATTTATGACTTTCCAATTATTGATTTATTGAATAGTTTCTATAGAAATTAGTATTACAAATTTCAATGCATATATTTAGTTTTCAAGAGTTTTCTTTCTTGTTTTCAACAATGAATCAAGCTATTTATTTTTTCCTCATATCTATGTAATATATTAAAATATTCTAATTATTAGAATAAATTTCCAAACCATTATAGATTATCTGTATTTGAACGATAGAGACTCATACTTTTAGAGTTTTTAAAAATGCTTAAAAATATAATGTCATCAATTTCGCATCCTATAAGCTCAAGGACTCCTTCATATAGTCCATCAAATAAAATTTAATAACTTTATAAATTGTATTGTTCTATAACTTTATTTTGTTATTAATTTAAAAGCTTTTCACTAAATTTAGTCATTACTGTCTCATTATTTATAGAATCCTTTTTCATAAAGCAACAATTTTCAAATTTAATACATGCCACTTTGTCAAATATGCTTTATTTATTTAAACTGAAAAAGAATTCAAATAGATTTTTTTGTTTATAGACTTATCTTATATTACTGATCTTAAATCTGATTTTATTAGAAATATCTAAAATATATTGGATCTTTGATATGTGAGGAAATTCAATACTAAATCTTAAATTAGTGAAATTTTTATCACTAGTTTGGTATTTGACATTTTTACATGCATCTCTTTCTTGTTTTAATAAAATGGATATATTTTTGATAATTTCAAAGAAACTAAAGTATGATTATGTAATTACTCTGCAATTTTAACATATCTTCATAATTAATTATTTGAATACCAAATAAATTCATGAATTTAAAATAAGTAAAATTTTATAAATTAAATATTCAATTTATTTGTAAGGTTATTGTGTGTAAACTATTTAAAATAATAAATCTATCATATTGATATATTTCATGAGAAAACTTCTCAAAAATGTTTTCCAAGAGTAAAAGTATTATTTTTTTAAAAATAGAATCATTAAAATTTTATTAATACTTTTGACTATGTCTTTGCGAAAGTCATCTTGGTTTAATGAATTAAAATATATAGTAAATAATTATAAATATAAATCAATATAATAAAAAAAATTATTTTAATATTTATAACGAAATTTTTACTAAATTATTAAAATTCTATCATAAATATTCTTCCTCTGATAATTATAGAAAATTGATAAGAGATTTAAAATTTTTCCATTAAATAAATGTAAATTTCATTTTACTAAAAGCCTTATTCATATATTTTATAATCTAAATAATTAAATTTAATTAAATTTGTGTTAATTACAAAAATTATAAAACTTGCAAGATATAAGACAATTGATAATTGTAACTTAAAGTAAAAATAAATGCGAAGGTGTTATAATAATTTGAATTAAATTTATTAAAGAACTAAAAAAGTATGAAACAAAATTATTTAAAAAATCTATTATAAAAAAGAAATAATATATAGGGATCCTGAAGATTAAAATTTTAAATTCATGACAATTATAATTTATACACTTTAAACTTACAGAAAACTAATCAATCCTATATACATAGTAATATCATTATAATTATTAAATCATCTAAATCATAGCTATTAATGAAACTTAACAAGATTTATGAGTTATGTAAATAAAAAAAATCAAAGGAAATTTATTTTTCTCTTGTATTCATAACTGATGTATTTTGACTCACATCTTAAGCTAGAATATCATATTTGCAAATAATGACCAGGAATTACTAGAAATTTATGTAAAAATTTTGAAAGTGCAACGGACTATGCCTAGATTCATTATAATGTTTAAGAAAATTAAAATCTCTCATAATAATTTTATCATTTAATAGAAATTGTATTTAATGAAAGAATTGAAAGAAATTTAAAACATTTCCCATTGCTTGTAATAAGTGTTCTCTTTATAATTTAATTTAGAAATTTTCTTATGAACCTCACTTTCCAAAAATTCTAGTTTATAATTTAGTTTTAATTTTAGTAACTAATTATCTATACTTGATACTACATTAATCAAAGTTGAGTTAATAGATGAGCTTTTGTAAATGTTAAAAAATTATGAGAATGTATTATGTAATTATCTCAGATTATGGTATTATTATGTAAGATTAAGATAAGTATTACTTTTTATGATTTATGATAAGAAAGCAAACACAATCAATTAGTTAACAACAGATAAAGCTTAACAAGCAAGATGCTAAAATATGGAGAAAAAAATTCTGTCAAGTACGAAAAAAAATAATGAGTTTAGATAAAAATGCTTTATCTCTCACAATAGTGCAATTAACAGAGATAAATGAAGAAAATAAAAGTGAAAAACATTCATAAAATTCATATTATTTTTATTTTACAAATTTAAAATTTAAAATTGTTACAAAAACTTTAATTAATAATTTATATCAAGAATTCCTAATGCTATTATAATTTTCTTTTTCTTACTTTCAAAGAAAATTTTTTATTTAAGATTTATAAAATTAAATAAATATTAAAAGAATATGAATAATATAATTGGTTTGTAATTTCATAAAATTAGTTATTTATTAATCATAGAATTTCTATCATTAAGCTTAATTAAGCTACATGATTCTTAAGAATTAATATATCATATTAATACTGGTGCGTTATATATAAATAGCAAAAGTTGTATTACAAAATTAAAATTGTAGATAATTTAAATTTATCAATTGTAGAGTTCCATGTTGTTAAAATAAATTTGAAATTTCTGATCTGATTCAACTTTTCTAATAGTTATACAATATTTGCAATCATAAAAATCTCCTTTTATAAATTTAAATTAAATGCCATTTCTCTTTTTGTTCTCTTCTTCAATTATTGCACTTATATATTTTTACTCTGTTTTTTATTCATCTTTATAAAGCAAATGATTTGTTTTAAAATTAAGCATAAAGCTTATACTATATTTTAGAATATTCTCAATTATTTATTCGAATTATAGGTAGTCAAAGCTTAAAATTAATTCTAAATTTTTGGAATTTAGAATTTTTTTCCCAATTATGGTACCAATTGCATAATTATTATTAACAACTATTTCAATGGATAGATCCTTTGAATTTTCTCTCTGTTTTGCTATCAATTTATCGATACAATTGTATTCATAACTATATAGAAGTTTTACATTTTAAATTTAAGGAAATAAGTCGACAAACCATTCCACATAAGTAGTTTTTGTAAAATTAAAATTAATTAGTTTGGAGTTTCTGAATATACCCAAGAAAACAGCATCCAAAATATCACAATAATGAAGCTCTAATTTCCCTGTAAAATTTAATCCATCAAAAATATTTGAATACTTTTATAGTTTCTATGATTATATTATTGAATTCTTTTATTTAGTAAAAACTTCCTAACAAAATGGGATTATTTTTTCATCATATTCTGGTGATTTTTATAATTGACATTTATAAAAGACAATACTTTGTACGTTTTCTATAAATTTTCAATCATTTGAGTAATGCATAAATTTGAAAAATCTTCTATGATAGTACATATTATGAACGTTTTTGATTTTGATTCTTATTTTACTAGAAATTTAGAGAATATATTGAATATCTTTTATTTTTGGAAATCTGTTGTCTAGAATTAGGTTCGTGAAGTTAGTGTTGTTTGTTTGAAATTTAATTACTTTACATAATTCTCTTTCTTTTTTAGAAATTATTGATATTTTACTAAGTATGTTAAAATAACTCAAAAATGAATAGCAAACTGCTCTACAATTATTATTTAAAGTCATTTAAATTAATTTATAAATCTATTAGATTTAATTAGTCGCTGATTATTTATTATATCGTGATGCCATTAAAATAAATATTTAATTAAACAATCATTTTATAAAGGATTTATTTAGTTTAAATAAATATTGAAGTTATTTTTATCATTTCATCTAAAATTTATAATTGTTTTATTGAAAAAATTAACATAAATATTATAGCATATAAAAAAAGATTAATTTCAAAAACTTTTATTGTATCATTTTTCAGTGAATTTATATACTTGACATTTTTTAATGTGAAGGAACAATCCCTATTGCCTTTTTATTTATCAGAATTATATTTTATTTAAATTATATATTTTTTAGATTGATTAAACCAATTTATTTAGTTTGGATTAATTATCTATAATTTATAATTTTAATGTTAAATTTTTTAATATTTTGCTGTTAATTTGTTGGAATTACTATTATTAGAATATTTTAATTTATTGTATTAATACTATTAAATTAAATAATAAGTAATTCATATTATTCGTTTAATAATTAATAATTTGATATCACATATTGAATAATAACTCATAAAGATTTATTACTAAACTAATGTTAACTTAATAATTTAAAAATACTTACTTTATAGTACTTTTTGTATCTTTATTTATTCTTTATAATTTAAATATTCATATTTAAATTATTAAATTTTGAAATAATTTATTTATAAGAATTATTTAATATAATTTTTTTAACTATAATAAATCTAATATCTAGAATAATAATATTAATCTAAATATAAATTCAATAAGATAAGATAATAATATGAATTTAAGTTTGTTGCATAAAAAGCAAGGAAAGAATCTAAGATTAATAATTTATTCATACCTCTCTATGAATATGAATTTTCTCATAATTTCAAAATTATCCCAAACTGAAAGAAACATTTTGACAGGTTTGTAGAATTATTAAGATAAAAAAATAAAAAAGCAAAACTTGAAAATTTATATTGACAACTAAAAATTAAATAAAAAGTTAAATAATATGTAGTCTCAATATATAAATAAACTAACTTCAAATATATACTGTTTGAAGACATAGATTTTTAAACAAGAAAAAGAGACTTATTTGAGATTTTAAAAGCTTTATGAAATCTTGAATGAAAAGTTATATTCTTTTTTGAATTTCGAGAATGTGTAAATATTAGAGAAATATTGAATGATTATCCTAAGTCAATAAATTATATATTTATATCACTTTATGGATTAAAACTAATTCATACTTTATTACAAGATACTTGTATAACTGAAATTTATAATGTTAAATTCAAGTAATTTTAATTTGGATACTCCCTCCAAAACTGGAACATTTCATACAAATATTTAACAATAAAAAATTCGTCATGAAAAAAAAACATTTTAAATCTAATGAGCATTTACCCATATAATTCACCTATTCTAGATAACAATAAAAAATTTTATTTAATAAATAATTAATGTATGTATTTAAATTACCAAAAATATCATTTTAGGCTATTTTATTACTGAAATAGGTTTCACTTATTTATTTTACAATTTTAATATTTATTGTTATCATAAAAGAAGATTATATTGGTCATGGTCATTAGATTTTGTAAATGTTTATACAGAATTTTATTATTAAAAATTTGTCCCCCAGATTTTTGTGAAATGTTGCAGTCTAGATGGAACACCCTATAATTCGGTTAATTTTATATTAAAGAGTTCGAGCTTACTCATATTTAAATAAAATAAAATGCAGTTTAAGTGAATAAGAAATGTAATATTTAGAATTATTAGTTTCAGACAAATAAGTAAAGCAATCAAAATCATTAAAATTAAAAGATTGCTAATTGTATGATGCATTTATTCTTTCACAATTTTGTCAAGTTGAAGTAGCACGTATTTAAGATTGTGTTATCAATAAATTCTGTTATTTGCCACTATAAAATTGGAAAAATTTAAAAAAGCTTGAGTTCATTTAGATTAATCAAAAAGTCAAATAAAAAATGTCAGATCTTTAATAATTAACCTTCAAATTTCCACTCAAAGTGTTAAAAAATTATTCAAATTTAAATTCATTAAAAATTACAGATTATAACATTTAATTAATTTAAAAGCTGTTAAATGAGATCAAGTTTTTAAAACAACTATTACAAATAACAATTATTGTCACTACATAAATATCCCTAAAATAACTATTTGATCTAGACTATTTCGCCGACAATATAAGTGCTGAATTTATTTGTCCAATAGTTATAATAGAGTATACAATCTATTAATAAATAATAAATAGGAAAAACAATATTTTATTTTATGATAATTACATTATTGTAAAGTAGACCAACAATTAAAAGAACAGTAATTTTTGGGGTTAAGAATAATATATTTACAAAATCGAAATGAACCTGGATCAACAATAACAAATTAAAAAGTTATAGTCAAAATAAGATATAATACAGCAATTAATTCGCATGTCCAAATTCGCAATCAAAATTATGTCATATGCTAAAATATATTTCTTAGATATAAACAATTGTAAATTGAATTTATAAAAAATTAAAAATAACAATAAAATGTTATATTTTTTATTATTTTTTAAATTTATCATATTTTTATTAATTTAACTTAAAAATACTGGATATTTTTTAATTCTTAGTCAACTTTGTATAAAATATATAAGGTTATAAAATTTAAATAATTAAACAGTAATGATTAAATATATCCATAGTAGTTGTTATACTACTATGCTTTCAGTATATTTTATTTAATAATTTCATGAAACTAAATTTATTTTGAAATTATAAAAAGTGATACTTTCAACTTAGACATTGTTAGAAATTAAATTTAATTGTAAAAAAATTTTGACGCTAAAAAATCGAATTTTAAATGGACCATATTTTTATTTAAAGATTAATAGCTTAAACTTAAGATAGCAAATTGTATTATAAACGAAATAAAGAACTATTAAATTCTTAATAATTATAAAAGAGAATACCTCACTTCTAAAATTTTAATCATCAATCTAAATATTTAATTAAAGTGTTTCAGCCATTCTCTATTATGTAAAAGCATTTTTTAAAATAGATTTGATGATTTTTATAATTATAATTAAATTAAATGCAATTTCTATTGTCTGTAACATTTCCATCAATATATTGAAACTTTATCATATTTTATTTGCTGTTTAATAAATTCAAATAAAACTCAATATCATTTTAGTTCATCAAATAGGAAAATCCGTGGTCCAGTATTCCTTTTGATTAATTATTCTAAGAAATTAAGAATAATTAGTCCACTTTAAAGGCTATACTTTATAGTCCAATATCTAAGGTCAGATGTAATAAAATTTCTTTAAGGGAAATTTTATTGTTGAAAGCAAGAACTATTTGTAAATTCTGATAGTTAAATTACTTGAAAAATTTTATACGTTTCTTTTAGTCTTGCATATTAAATACATCAATCTCAATCGATAATTTTTATTAATTTTAAATTCTATTTAAAAATAGAGCTTAAACTATTCTTTTATGTTTCTTTCCTCGTTTTATTTTTACTTTCTGTATATTAGTGAATAAATTCCCAAACCATGATAAATTGAGAGTATTTGAGTGGTAGAATTTAACTATAATTGATTTTCTAAATACACTCAGGAACATTATATCGTCAATATAACACCTTACTAGCTCAAGTTTCCCATTAAAGTTTAATCCATGTATGAATATATCATTGTTCTTAAATTTGCATTACTCTAATGCTTTCAATTGCTAATTTTTGAATAATTCTTCACTAAATTCTCTCATAACTGTGTTATCGTACATATTGTCAAGTTTAAAGAAATCACAATCTACAAACCTTACGCATTTCAATTTACCATAATTATCTTTGTCATTTAAGCTTGAAAATATATCGTAGAAATCTTACTCATAACTGGTAACTTTATAATTAATGATTTTTATTCTAATAGATTTTGAAATATTTAGAAGATATTAAATCTGTGAAAATTTAGGAAAGTCGTGTTTAATATAAATATTTGTATAATTCTTTTCACTTGTATTAAGTTTTATACATTCGCACAATTATCTTTCTTCTTTTGAGAGGATTGATATTTTATAAAATATCTCAAAATAGCTTAAAAATTAATATGAGTTTATTCTCCCATTCTTATATAGGTACATTTTATTTAATTTATAATAATATATGTTCTAACCGAGATACCCCTCCCCACCCTTAACCGAGATACCCCTCCCCATACCTCCCTCCCCACCCCCAACCTATTTTATAATAAAAAAATAATTTAATAATCTATAAAATCTTTTATAAATGAGAATTTTAAAATTTTATTGATTGATTAATTATTTTTATTTATAATTAAAGCTTAATAATTTAATTATATTTAAATTAATAATAATGATTAATTTATAAAATACTCATTTATAAAAGATTTTATAAATTATTAAATTATTTTATTATTATAAAATAGGTTGGGGGTGGAGGGGGTATGGGGAGGGGTATCTCGGTTAAGGTTGGGGAGGGGTATCTCGGTTAGAACAAATATATTATAGATCAGAACTTTTAAGGCTTTCTTATAATATTTAAATATTGAAATTCTAATAAGGGTAGGGATAAGGATGGCTAAAAATACAATCAATCATAAAGAGATATAAATATCAAAAACATCATTTAAGTGTTTCTCTTTTATTTAACTTGCAATTAATTAGTTACTTTGGAATTGATTTGATTAGTTATAATTAAATTATTATTAAAAAAATCGTTAAGAAATTTTTTATTTTTATATACCCAAAATATTTCAAATAATTCGTATAAATTATAAGATTAAATATATTCAATAAAAGATTATTGAATATGAAAAAATAATAGTAATTTCGGAGAAAGTAAATGATTTAATAGATTTAAAATGAAAATAATAAGATATAATTATAACAATTTTTAAAATACCTCTCAATCCCAATTTAGTCAAATATATTTAATACATTTTCTTTATAAAATAGTTAAATTAAAAAAACTTAGTTCAATTATAAATTACCAATTTCAACAATACATTGCTATTTCTAAAGAAGTTAAAACGAAATATTTGAAATATAAATTATATTATTTTTTTAGATTTCTATCTTTTATTAAAATACATTTATAATTATCTTTAGATTCTTTGTCAATTAATTATATTTAATTCTATTAGACTTGCTATTTTCATGATTTAATATCTTATTTAAACTTATTAGGCAGTGCTCTCTCTTGGGGCAATAAAATATTTATAACAAATATTTTTCATGCATAAATCTAATAAAATATTCAAGTTAATTCATTTTATTAGCGCTACTAAAAAAATTTATTGAATTAATTTGAATATTTAATAAGTTTAAATTAATGAAAAAATATTTGTTATAAATATTTTATTTTTCCCTTGAGAGAGAACTCCCCAATTTATTGATTTCATTAAATTATCAAATTAACTTTGTTTTATTCTTTTCGTAGGATATTTATCAAATTTGTATAATAATGTATGAGATTTGAAATTAATATTAAAATTAGCAGAAACTGTTGGCATGTTAGCCCTTAATTTTTAAATGTAAATGCTTTTATTAAATGCAAAAGTTATCTCTAAGTTTTGCGATAAGTATCTCTTGAATTCATTTATTTTGTTTTCGATTTCTTGTCTATCTAATATATCAATCTCAATTAATAGTTTTTTAGAATTTTCATTTTTATTTTACAATACTGACTCTAGAATTTTATCGCTTTGACTCTCTTTCCAAAATTCAATATACTCTAAATTGGTAAATAAATTCCCAAACCATTTTAATTTTGATATTTTTGTATGACAAAAATGTACTTCTTAAGAGTTTCTGAAAAGACTCAAAAACAAATTATCTTATATAATACATCGTACTAATTTAAGTTTTCCTTTAAATTTTAATCCATTTTATATTATTTCATAACTTTAATATTCTCAATCTTCTATAGCTTTAATATGATGCAAATTAAATTAATTTTCATCGTATTCATTTATATCTAATTTATGATTTTTATTATGTTTTGCATCGTAAAATTTGAAGAAGTTACAATCAGTAAATTAAATGCATTTTATTTTTTTAAAATTATTATTTGTGTTAAAGGTGGAAAATAATTCATAAAATTCGTCTTGATAACAGATACTTGAATGATTGCTTATTTTTATTTAAATTTATTTTGAAATATTTATTATATACTCAAGTTTTTTTTTACTAAAGTCATTCTGTATGGCTGCAAAATATAGCTGGATTTAAATCCCTTAATCATAATAAAATATTTTAAAGCTTAAAATTGAGGGAATTCTAACATAAGTATTAATAAAAATATGTCTATTTTGTTTTCCACAAAAAATAGTGAATTTTTATTTATAAAAAAAGTATAATAATAACTACATTTATTTTCTTAAACTAAATCAAACTAATTTAAACAGAATGTGAACATTAAACTTAAAACGAATGTTTTTTAATTCTTAATGAGAATTAGATATGAAAAATTGCTGATAATAGGCATATTTGCGTAAAATTTAAAGGGAGATATAACATATTTGCTGGGAAAATATGTTCGCACAAAATAAATCTCTAATTAAAGCAAACTAACTAATTACTCAATCTTTGAATATGGAGGAAATTTATCATTAAAAATTAAGTTTGTATAATTTTAGTTGCTAGTTAGATTTTGAATGTATTCACATAATTCTCTAACTTACTTGGATAGGATAGAAGTAATGTGAATTATTTAATAAAATTCTAGGTATAAAAATATGATTACTTTGCAATTCCTAGATATTTTCATTTATTATTTATATTAATTAATTAAAATAATTCTAGTAGAAGTAGTAATTTATATAATTGTTAAATAAATTAATTTACCAAATATTTTTTTATTTATTAGTATTTATGAATTTAAATAAAAAATAATACGATTCTAAGAAAAAGCCATTTAATTTAAGTTAAGTTAAAATATATTATTATGCTTTTCGTATTCGATTTATAAAGCAAAAAACATTTAATGTACTAATTAATAAAGATTTTATTAGATAAATTGCGATAGATTTATTAATTTATTGAATTAATTGAGAAAAATTTTTAAGTATAAAAGGTGAATAAAATATTCTTCAACAATTATTAATTAAAATTATTTATTTATTATATTAAATTTTCAAATTTAATTATAAATTTATATAGCCATATTAAGTTTAATAACTGCGACAGTTTTGTTTAAAAACAAAAGTGTAAAAATGTTACATTACTTATTTAAAAAATATTTTCGAATAATAGTTACTTTATCATTCTGTTTTTTTATAAATGAGTCTACTGAATATAATTAAATATTATAAACTAATTTTTTATATCATTATTCTGCTTCTAATTTTCTTCTACTACTATTAATTACTGTTAAATAAAAATAATAAGTTAATTACAAACTTTGTAAAGAAGAAGGGCATTTTAATTTACAATCAATTTTTTAATTTTTTATTAGTTATAATAATATTTTATTTTCAATAATTTTACCGAAAAAGAAGATAATTATTTAATTAAATAAAAGATTTCTTTAAAATTGCTTTTCATAAAAATTTATATTATAATTCTTGAATTAAATAATTTTTTTATGATATATTTTTTAATTTAAATTAAAACTAATGAAAAAAAAGACTTTCCAATCATTCTTCAAAAATTCAATTTTAAGTTGCTTAATTTAATTAGATAAATGAGTAAAGATAAATAAAAAATTACAAAAAAAACCCTTTTAAAATATTTGAAATTAGCATTTAAAACAAATTTAACTGAGAATTTAAAATATTTTAAATTAATCCCCGAAAAATATTTTAACAAATTATATTGTTATTTAATTAAAAAATACTAAATTTATAAATTACTCATATTGATCCTGTACTTCATATACCTGAAATAATCCATCAATCTACTTCAATATTAACATCTAATTTACAAAGTTCAAATTCTTTGTAATACAAATGAAATTGCTATTTAGTATCAATACTTTTAATTATCAAGCACTTATTATATTTACTGTTATCTGACTTAACTATTTCATATTATAATCTCCGAATTGCATTATTGTTTTCTAACTCAATTATTTTTGTAATGTTTACATCACACACAAAATTAATAAAACTGCTCTTTATTTTCTCTTGTTTTGTCAATTTATAATGATACTTTAAAGTTTTTGTTTTGAACATTATTTGAAGACCATTACAATAGTTTTCAATTTATTCCATGAGAGTTGAAAACTAAAATTCCTTGGACACAAGATTTATCTTTAAATTTTTGGAGTTCTTTTTTTTTAAATTCTTTTTAATAATCAATCTATAGACGAAAATCCAAAAGAAAGAATTTCAATACATATTAATTTTTAATTTATTGCTTGGTTTGTTAGAAATGAATCAATCAAAATTAAATTTTCTAAAGTTCCATACTAAAGTTTAACTTATTCTACATTTTAGAAGGAATTCCAGAAATTTTGCAGTTTAATTCTGCAAGAAGAATCAATACTTACTTAACTAGAGTTTCAAAAAATATCTAAAAACATGGAATCATTAATATAGCACATTATAAATTACAGCTTTCCTTTAAAATTAAATCCATTAAATAAATTATTATAGCTTTACAAATTATGTTCCTTTATTATTTCATTCCGATGTTCAATTAAAGATTCTTAACTTAGATACCAATTTGCACTCTATATTCTGCAAAGGGAAAATTTTATTTGCTAAAGTTTGTCAGAAATGTTTGACTCATGGAAATACAAAAATAATTTGAAAAAGTTAAGTTATTTATATACGAGTCTAAAGTTTTTAATTTAATTCTGATTTAAGCTGAAATTTCAAGGATATAATAAAGTTATTCAGCATCAGGAAATTTATTATTGAAGCTTAAATTTGTGAAATTATTAGATCCTGCTTGATATTATACATGTTTGCATAATTGTCTTTCTTATTTTGAAAGGATGGAGATCACTTTTATTATTTCATAGTTAGTCATATATGAATAGGATTTTACTCTGCAGTTTTTGAATATTGTCATTATATTATATGATTATGATTTATTTATATTATATAACAATATTTCTTATATTATTTGAAACTTAATGTGAATATTTAAATTTAAGATTTGATCCAATATTTTATCATTTTATTTATAGCTTGAATATTGAGTAATTTTAACTTAGAATAAGTGGCTGAAATAAAACGAAAAGTATATAAAAATGAATAAATATTTTATTATTTTTTCAATAAGAGTATGTCAAAAATACCCCTAAAGGTTATGTCACTTATTATAGATCAAATTAAATTGTGATAAAAAAAAAGTTTATTGCGTCCTGAGCAATTAATTTTAAAAATTATTTAAATAATTTTCTATTTATAGTTTAGATATATTTTGTATTTCTTTTATATCTTATTTAATTTTTAATATTTTTACTTTAATGGGTTTTGAACTAATTAAGATGCATTAAAGTTTCCTCATTTCTAATAAAAATTATAATTGAATAAATATAAATGACATCGAAAATTAAATTAAGTTAAAAATTTATTTAATAAGATTTAACAATTAAATTTCTGAAAACCTACACAATATGGTAGTTATTCAAAAGTGAATTTGAATTAGCTCTTATTTACATATGACGTCAGTATTTTTCGCATCCCTAGAACTAGGTAAATCGACTTTTATTTGAAATCAAAAGGAAATAGTAAATAAACAATCATCCTCAATTAAAGCCAGGTTATCTATGTTTGAGGATACTATAAAATACTATTGACATTTCTAAAGCCCAAATAATTTAAAATTCAAATAGAACAAGAACCATATTTTCTATGTTAAAACAAAATAACTCAATAATTTGATAGGTTATTAATCTAAAATTTGATTAATTCTTTTCATTTAAGTGTATTCCTACAATAAGAATTTATAATATCTTCAGTTAAATACTTTTCCTATATGATAAAAAAATTTAAATTGTTTAATAAAAATAATAATTTTTATCATTAATTAGAAGTATTTTGTTGTTATAAAAAATAATCTAACCTATTACTAAATTATAAAAATTATGATGTAATTAAAAATATAAAAAATCCATTTTTTCTTAGTAAATTGATAAATCTTCGACCCAAAAAACCAGCAAATCACATTTTTCATTGTATAAAATGTTAAAAACTGACATATTAGGAATTTTAAATACTAAAAAATACAGTATCATCTATTTTAATAATAAAGTTCCAGATATCCTTTCAAGTTTAATCCATAAAAAATATTGAATACATTTTTAATTTGCAATATTATATTATTTAAATTTGTTATTTTTAGAATAAATAATTACAAGATTCCTTCTTATGTTTCACATTATTGTAAGAATCCTATTTTATAAAGCAACAATTTTAAAATATAATTCATGCCACTCTGTCAAAAATAATTTACTGATTTAAACTTAGAAATAATTCAAATAGACATAGTTAAATCTTATATTACTGATCTTAAATCTGATTTAATTAGAAATATCAAGAATATATTTGATCTTTAAAATATGAGGAAATTCAATATTAAATCTTAAATTAGTGAAATTATCATCACTTGTTTAGAATTTGGTAATTAAGTTTAAAAATAATTTAATAAATTAATTAATTGATTCATATTATCTCTATTTCCACTGAAATAAATACTAAATGTTTGAAATATAGATAATACTATTTATTTAAATATAAGTCTTTGATTATCAAACATCTTTTGCAATCATCATATTCCTTATTTATTAATTCATATTAAATCCTCTTTGATTTGTTATTTTCATTGTTTATATAATTATTAATATCCATCGAATTAATAAAACTAGCAAATTCATTTTTACTTACTCTTATCTTTCGGTCATCTTGAAGACTAAAGTAAATTGTATCAACTTTGAAATTTAAATTTAATTCAGTAAATATAGTTGGCAAATATAATCCCAAAATATTTTAATTATATTATTTATTTGCTTTTAGAAAATAAAATGGTTAAATTTATAAAAATATATTTGCTATTAAAATGTGATTTTTTAGTATTTAAATTCTTCATATTAATATTAAATTAATAGTAATTATAAAAAAAAATTATATATATATATATAGGAATATAAACTAAATTGAACAATAATGGACTATGAAAATTCATCATCAAAAGCTAAAATGTCTTTTGATATCAAGAAATTTAAACTCTATATGTATAAGAGTATATGATTTATTATTTAAATATATCAAGAAATAGATTCAAAAGTAATAAAAATAAATCTTAAGAATATACAACATTAAATTTAATAAATTTCACTTTTCTTTAAGTAATTAATAAATTTGGGCTTTTTTTTAGAACTTTTTATGACTAATTTTGTTAGAAGTTATTTTTAAGTAGTGAATTAAAATTTGGGAAAAGTTTAATAAAATAGGATATCAAAGATCAAATATTTAACAAAACTGCTCATAAAAAAAGTTTTGAGGTTTGAATATTTTTTTATTTTAGAAATATAAACATCTGAGTCCCAAGCACATATTACCTCTAATCTTTAAATATTATATTAACTTAAATCATTTATTAGATTTTCAATTTTATTTTGAATATCAACATCTATGTCAATTTATAAATTCAACGATATCGATTTTCTTTTATTTAATACTTTCTCAAGAATATATTTTTAACCTTAATTTTGATATAATTTAAGATATTCAAAATTGTTAAATACATTTGCAAACCATTGTAATTCTTAAACATTTGTTAAAGAAAATATAACTTCTTTTGATTATTTGAAAATACTCAAAAAAACTATATCATTTATGTAGCAATTATGAAGGATTAGCCTTCCATTAAATTTTGAATCATCAAAGAGAACTTAATATTGTAGAAATACATTTGAATTTTGAAAATTAGTTTTAATTAAATTAATTATAAATCAAAATCGTGGCAGTTAAAGTTGGCCAATTTAAACGATCTCGGGCTCATTCGATAGAGAATTAAAATTAGCTGGACTTTACTATTGGCGGTACTATTTTATCGCATCCACAAAGCGAGAAAACTTCACTTTAATGTGAGGGGATAATTTAATGAATTTAGATACGTTTCTCGCTCCAGGAACAATAAAATAGTACAGCAAATAATAAAGTCCAGCTAATTTTGAATTCTCTATCGAATGAGCCCAAGATCGTTTAAATTGGCCAACTTTAACTGCCACGATTTTGATTTATAATTAATTTAATTAAAACTAATTTTCCAAATTCAAATGTATTTCTACAATAATTTTAAAGATTGTAGTTCTTAATTATTTCATTCTTTTCTTCAATAAATAATTCTTAACTAAATTATTTCTTTGTGAGTCCAAAACCTTAATATTTGAAAATAGTGCAATTTATGAAACTAATATTTTTAATTTTATCTTAAATGTTTTGTTAAACCAAATACATTAATATAGTATAAATCTTTTCGTTATTATTTATACTTTTGACATTTTCTATTTTAATCTTGATATTAATTGAAATTGAAAGAATGTATTCAATCTATTTAAGTGCAGGTATTTGATCTTTGAATAATAAATTTGTAATATTTGAATCACTAGTGATAAATTTAATAAATTCACATTATTCTCTATCTCGCTTTGATAGGATCGAAATTTTACTGATTATCTCGAAGAAATTTAAATAGGAATACGCTATTAATTTGTTATTCTTAGAAATGTTCATTAATTTTTTTTTTTATAAATTCTAAATAATAATTTATAAAATATTCGAATTTAATATTGTTAATATCTATGAAGAATTTAAAGAAATATATATAATTATAATTTGCTTTGCCAATTATACTTTAATATTTAATTTAATTAATTATGTTTTATAAACTTTTTTTATAATTAAATTTGAATTCAACAAATTTCTTTATTTGTAAAACTTTAATCATTTGAAAAAATTTTATTGGAACTAGTTTATAACATGGTTTACATTCTTGTATAGTAAATATGGTTTATTATATTTAATGTATAAAAAATTTAGATATGATCCTTAACTCTCGACTTAAAGCTTTAAAAATAATTTATAATTATGGCGAATAAAATAACATATAGTCGTTTTGAATTTTTATACAATTTGTTAATAAGGTTCGTTAATGATAAATTTTGTTGTTCTTCTTATGATTTTGACTCTTTAAATATAACTAAATTATATGTTAATTTGTAAATTTATTATTATACTAAATATAACAAAATTCTAATATTTTATGAAACAGTTATTAAAAAGATTTCACTTATTGTTAATTAGAAAAATGTCTTTTTTTTTTAATTTTAAATTATTCTATTTAAAAAACTTATACTTTTCCTTTAAAAAATACCCTTAATTAAATTTCACATAACTTCAATATGCAATTTAAGAGTCATAAGGATATAATTAAATAAATTCATTAAAAAAATAAACTTTTTTTTTATATTAAAACGTACATCGAAGATAGTAATTTTTGTAATAGCTATTAAACTATTTTCAAATTAAAAAAAATTCTCAATATTTTTAAAAATATTTTATTAACTAACAATGTATTTTTATTATATTCTAAGAACTTAAAAAGAATTAAAATGATAAATTTTATAATCTTACTTAATTTAGCCAACTACCATTTTACTATAATCTTCCATTCATAATAAAAAACTTAGAAGGAAATTTCCTATATTTAGTGAAGATTTCCTGCCCCACATTCAAAACCCCAAAACCCTTTCAGTAGTTTGATTGAGTTTTTGATTGATAAAAGTAGACTATTAGTGCATACTTTATTAGGGTTTTAATAGGGTTTATGTAGGGGTTTAATGTTTAAATATTAGTAATTTAAGTGAGTATATGCGAGGTTCGGTGTCAGTTTATGACAGTGAGTATATAGATTTATTGTTTAAGTTGCGTTATGGAAGTGATGAATATAATGACCAACTCAGACCTATTCTTAATTACACGTCTATAGCAAGGCTTCTCCATAAATCTCCTGCTACTGTTAGGTCTCACTGTCTATTAGCATTGAATTTAAAGAGATAGCATCTTAATTCTAAGCCTAAGAGACCCTTAAAATTTTAGCAGCATCATATTGAATATCTTATTAATGATAAGACTCTTAAATACTGGGCTCACTTCTCTCTGGCCTAGAGGGCTGTGATGTTTCATCGCCAATTTCCTGAGCTTCACATCTCTGCTTAATCTATAGCTAACATATATAAAAAGAATGGAATATCTTACAAGACAGTCAATCGCATTAAGAGAGTGATTGACTTTACTGTTCCATTTTATAAGAATAATTTAAATTATATATTCGATTAAATGCAGAGGTCTTAAGAGCATAATATAAAGTTCATTCATGCTGATAAAGCTGTATTCACCTTTAATACCTTCATATCAAGGCCTTGGTATAAGAGGTACAGCAACATTGAAGTATATGATCAAAAGGTTAAGGTTTAAATTCATGCTATACTTGGTGGAATCAGTGAAGATAGTGGGCTAGAGACTTATGTTATCCACCCTCGCTCTATTAAGACTGAATAATATATATAATTTTTACAATAGCTCAGAGACAAATACGCTGACTAAGAGATCATCCTGTTTGTTGATAACTTATCAGTTCATAAAACTAAAGACTCAAGAAGGGAATACGAAAGGCTAAACATAACACCGTATTTAATGTTCCTTATAGACCACAGTTCAATGGAATTGAACTATATTGGGGCCTATTAAAAGGCCACTACAAGAAACTTCTGCTCTATCATTTGATGCATGATCTGAAGATAGCATACAGTCGATTTTATTAAGAGTGCTGCTAAGAGAGTCAGCGATGATAAAGCTAAAGTATGCGCAAGAGAAGGGAGATTTTGTGTATATAAATAAGTTTTAGATTTAAACGAATGAATAAGTTTACATATTAAATTTGCCCTTAAAGGAATTTGGCTTCTCTTTCTTTTCTTCCTCTTAAGGCTTGCTTGGGCCCATGTTACTTCTCTTATTGCCAGCCCCTGCATCTATGTTCATCTCGTCTGGCTTTTAGAAATCTTTTAAGAGTCTCTTACTCAATTCATGCTTTACTTAAGACTTTCTCTCTCTGTTTAAATTGATGCGCTTATTCATCAAGTAAATAGCAGTAACAGGTTTTTCTATAAAGCTAGAAG
>ARYC01011195.1:0-12003 GCA_000711775.1 Oxytricha trifallax
CAGCAAGAGACTTTATTCAAATATTCAGCCACCAGAGTCAATGAACATAGATGCTGGAGCTGGCAGTAAGAGAAGAAACATAGGTGGAGGGAAGCAAGAAATAGAAGAAAAGAAAGAGAAGCCAGCTCCCTCTAAAGAATTTTAAATGTGACTTAAATATTCATCAACTTAACTACAAATCTTATTTATATACATTCACTCTCCCTTCTTTAGCACACTTTTAAGCCAACAATTTATCTACTCTCTTCGCTGAGCTTTTATAAAGTCTACTGTTTCGATAGGTATGTCATGCATCAAGTGATATAGCAGCAGTTTCTTGTAATGACCTTTTAATATTCCCCAGTAGAACTCAATTCCATTAAACTATGGACTGTAAGGTACGTTGAACACTGGCGTTATTCTAAGTTGTTCATAACTCTTCCTTGTTTCTTTGGCCTTATGAACAGAAAGATTATCAACGAATAGTATAATCTCTTATTCAGGGTACTTCTCTCTCAGCTGTTCTAAGAACTTTAAATACTACTCTGTCTTAATAGAGCGAGGATGAATAAGATAAGTTTCTAAACCAGTATCCTCGCTAATTCCTCCAAGAATAGCCATTGTTTATACCTTGACTTTCTAGTCATATACTTCTATGTTGCTATAAATCTTATACCAAGACTTCTAGATGAAAGTGTAATGTAAACACAGCCTCGTCAGCATGAATAAACTTAATATTATTCTATTAGGCTCTCTGCATTTAATTATAAATATAATTTAAGTTGTTGTTGTAAAAATGGCAGAGTGAAATCAATGACTCTCTTGATACGATTTACACCTTTGTAAGAGATACCGTTTCATTTATAAATATTTGCAACAGACTATGCAGAGATCTTCAACTCAGGGAACTGGCGATGAAACATAACAGCTCGTTAGTCGAGAGAGAAGTGAGCCCAATACTTCAAAGTTTTTTCATTAATAAGATAGTCAATATGCTTCTATAGAAACTTAGACTTCCTCTTAGGCTAAGAACTCAGCTATTATTGCTTTAATTACACAGCTTTCAAGCAGTGAGAACGAACAGTTGAGGGACTACGCTTTAAGAGCAGTGCAATAGACTTATAGTTCAGTACTTGTTTGAGTTACTCACTATACATATCGCATCCATAACGCAGTTTAAAAACTAAATCTATGTACTCTTCATCATAAATAGACCCCAAAAGCTTGTAATTTTAGTCTCGCATTTTATTAATAACCCTAACCCCTAACAAATTCCCTACAAATCAAAGCACTTATAAACCTCATTAAGGGGTTTTGGGGTTTTGAATGTGCAAGAGTGCGTGGCTAAAAGAAAGTGCGATAGCCATTGCAAATTTATCACTTTTTGATCTCCATTTTAAGTTTAATTATTAAAGTAGTAATTATTAATTAATAAAAATCAAACTTAATTCAAATGTGGAGGTAAAACCGCATCAAACCACAAACAGTGTGAACGGTAAAACTTTGCGCCAATCGGTCAAAAGGGTACAAACCCCATATATTATTGATCAGCATCTCAAACTCTATAAGACTAGTAAGTATAGCATCAAAATAAAATAATGAAATTTTTCCCATCTTCACCGTACTTCAATTCTCCAGATCGGCTCCCTCAAATTAAGTTAAAATCTGTCCTTTTAAATTTCGTTATTTATCGATATATTTAAAACTTTTTATCAACTTATAAATTCTATGTGTACATACGTATTGGGGTTTATATATACATTAAATAAATATTAGTTTACTAATTTAAAAAGTAGTTTTCTAGATTAACTTTGTTTTATCAATTGAATCTTGATGTCAATATCTATTCAAAAATCTTATCTAAGATTTGCTTTGGATAATTGATTCACATCATCTTTTATAATATCACTTATCAGCATATAGTAATGTTTATTTCGAAAGTATGACATAATAATTAAATTTATACATATCTAATGCTAATATTTTGGAATGGAATTTCAATATTTCAAGTGTAATACAGTTTTATTTATTCTTAAATGGTTATTTCCAATTAAATGCCTATTTTTAAATACTTAAATCTGATATAACAATATACATAATTATGTAATATAATATTTATAATTATTAACAGTAGAAGGAACAAAAATAGAATTTATAAATTAAAGAGAATTGAGGTTCAACATTAAATCTCTTGAATTAGAAGCAAGGAATAAATATATTGATACCTCATAAAATATGGGCATATTACAAATGTTAATCAAATTTTTCCTTTGGTTTATATCTTCCTAATGTGAAAGTTAAAAAAATATCAATCTTAAGAAATTATTTATGGATAGCTTGGTTTAATAGCTAATAGAATAGCTAACGAATAATAAATTAAGTTTTACTATGTGATTTGAAAAAGCTTTCAAAAACAATGAGATTTCGAGTTGTTAAAAACCAAACTACACTTAAGAACTGTCATAAATCTATAGTATGATACTATGAAAGATAATCATTTGGCTGTTACCTTCTTACCAAGTAATAAAATTAAACATAATTTTTTTAAAGGAATTTTTCGCTTGATTCTCTGATATTCTTTGTACTTATAGTGAGGTCTATAAGAGAATTTATAGAAGAAGCTGACAAAAATGTTCCTCAACTTTTCCAGTAAAATATAAGAAGCAAAGTACTCTAATAAGCGGGATATGACTTGTGGAGATAAATAATCATTATTATCACTTTAGTTTAGTTTTATTCACAATTTTGTAGGGGAAAATTGGTACAAGAATTTTCTATATGAAAAAGAATGCAAAGTTCACATTTAGAGAGAAAAATATTTGACAAATTATTCATTAAGAGAGTAAGTCACTTTATCAAGATTTATATATGCCAGATAAAATGAACATCGATGCTGGGCAGCTTAAATGATATATAATATTCGATCACCCAGTAAAGAACAAGAGAAAGAACGAAAGCTCTTAATCCAGCTCGTTTAGTATGTGAAGCTAATTATTCATTTAAGTCTGATTCTTAATTATTAACAATAATTCTTCCATCAATGCCAAAACTGTTAATTAATCTAAGCTTACTCTTGCTGCTACTTTTGATCAAGTTATCTGTATCTAAATAGAAAGCTTGAATTAGGCAGCACAACAATAATTCCTTGTTGTGAGTCTAGAATAACTCAATTAAAACTTATTCTCTTAAATTTGGTAGCTATAAGGACTGTTAAAGAAAAAAGTTATTTTTAACTTTATATGGTTTCTTATGTTCCTTAGTCATATGAACATAGAGGTTATTATCTTCACAAAAATGATCTTTTACTCGATGTATTTATCAATCATCTTATGCAAGAGCTTTTTATACTACTATCACTTTCTAGAGGTATTTATAATCATATAATCTTAATATCTTCTATAATATTAGCTTTATTGATTGAGTGATGAAACTATAAATTTAGTCTTCACTTCTTATTTTCGTACTTTTTAACTGGAATTATTGATAAACTGGTGAATGTAAATACTACTTGGATTTATGAAATGACTTGATTTTATTATAAATAGGACAGTGCATTCAATCAAAATTATGGTTTCAGTTATTTAACAAAATTGCTCATAAAATAAATCACTCTCCTTAAACTGCTTACAATTTTTAAATTGATAATATTTTTCCTTTAAATTTTGCTATAGTCAATGCAGAGCTTTGCATGTCAGGAGGACACTTACGATGCAATATTACAGTTAGCAAGTCATAGGAGAAGTGTATAGAATTTTTTATAATCTTAGATATCATAAGAACTGAAGGATTTTTAATTTTTTCCTGAATTTTATAAAGAGCAAGAATTAAATGCTAAACATCTAGCTAGAAGAAATATCTAACATTTAAGGCATCCTTTTATTAGAGCTTTGAAATTGCTTCATAATTTTACAATGCTTTTAATTAGTTTATATTAATAATAGTATTAGTTTATGCAGTAAATTTAAACATTCTTATTAAATATTGATTATGATTTTCTCTAATTTCTTTCTTAATTTGCTATTTAGCCTAATCTTTCTACTAACCTTAATAAAACCCCATCAATTTTTCTTAAACCAAACCATTAAAACATAAGTATAAAGGGTTTTGATGTTTAAATTACATAAATTGCCTTCATATCCTTCAGCACATAAATAAAAAATATAAAGGATAGTTTGATTTGTCTTCTTAATTATTCAAACTATACATTCCTCCAATACAAGCCGAAGCTTCAATACATTTATGAATCTAAGTATCAAAAAATGATTTTCTCCAATATCCTTAGTTCACATCAATTAAGTACCCTCCTGGGCATATAGTGTGATCAAGACAATCTTAACATTAAAATATCTTAAATTTCAATTATCTATTAATTATAAATAAAAGATTAAAGATTATTTAAGGCAAAAATTAGAAAATAAAATTTATTAATTTTATTTCTATTTATTTATTTACTATTTTTTTAAAAATAAGCAAATCTGTCTTATTTTTAAAAAAAAACTAAGATGAGACTTCTAAAATGGAGTTTAACCTTAATTTAACATTCAATATGAGGGGAAAAAATAAAGGATTACAAAAGTTATATTTAGGTTTTAAACAACTTATTTGAATTTAAAGATAATATATAATTAATTAAGGTTTCGTTACAGTATAGGTGTTATTATTTCCTATCCTAAATGTAAAGTTCTCAAGTAAATTACAATTTTCATTATAGTGTGTTCTATTGACAGTTTCTTTAGCTTCTCATCTATTCGTTATCCACAGCTAACATTTGTTTGAAGAAGAGAATACCTTAAAAAATCAGATTAACTTTAATACATCTTTATATAATACAAATTATTTACCTCATAATCGCAAAATAGGATATATCTCATTTAAACAATTATATCAAAATCTAGGTATTAAAGTTTCAGCTTTATTGAAAGTTAATATTAAAATTCAACATAATCCACCTCAAATCAATAAAAATAACAATACATTTACTATCGAATCATATGACATATTCTTAAGAATAATATTATAGTTTTTTCTTTTTGAGTAATCAAACTATAGACCAAAGAAAGGAATATGAAATGTTAAAGTTAAAATGTATATATTTCCATAATTAATCAAATCAATTATAATGGGGCTATAGAATTGGCCTAACAAGAAAGTTATCATTTCAATTTTTGTTTGATTCAATGAATTAGATTATATTAATATATTTTTGGAAAAAATTACAATAAGATAGAGAGAAAAAATTGGCTCTTAAAATGAAAAAATATGTAACATTTATAAGATTTATTGCTTTATACTAGTAACTTCTTTCTAATTTTTGATACTTCATAATAATGCTTTAAATAATTAATTTAAATGAAATTTATTTTAAATTAAATTATAAGTATATTTTATTTATAGAAACTAATGCACACATTAGATTGATTTAGCATATGATATTTATGCATTTTACTTAAAATTCTTTCTTTAAAAGTCATAAATACTTTAAAAATGAATTTTATGATAAAAATTAAATAAATTTTAATAATATGTTATTGATTGATAAATTTTAAAATTAATTTTTACAAGGAATAATTTAATATATTTATCCAAAATCTTTTGGATTTAATTGTTCTAAGTTATCTTTCACTGAAAATGTTCCTTATAAACAAAGAAAGCACCTAAAATTTATTTATAATTTATAATTTCTTACTCATTATAAGCCATAACTTCCCCGATTGCGCATTTTCTAACATTAAAAGTTACAATCGCTTTGTTTATCTAAATATCATATTCCAAATTGAGATTTTAAATTAAGCTGTTTTCATTAATTTAACTAGATTTCCAGTAAATTTTAATTTAATATAATAAATAATTATTATATTAAAATGAATTTGTTTTACTGAATTTAAAAAGCTGTTTGAAAGCTAAGAAATAGTATTTTGTATTTAAAATATTTTATTAATCTGAGAGAATATAAGAAATATACAGCATAAAATATTCATTTAGGTCAAAGTAAGTTATATATTATAATTTGTAGCTTAAGAACTAATATTTTAGAGATTAAGATATAATTTTCATAAAATATATAAATATATATAGTTTTAAGTGATAAAAATCCTATTTGTAAAAAAAACTAATTGAATTTCTTATTAAAATATCTATTCCTTTTCATGAAAAATTACGTTAATTGTTTAAGAATGTATATAAAAACCAACTTATTAAGAACCAGGGAATGCAATGAATTTCAAATCATTAAATATTGCTCAACCTTGAATAACTGTTACTTAATTAATTTAACTAAACATATTAAAAATGTGTACTTAAGTTAATCCTAATACTTAGTTTTCTGATTCAAGAGGCACTATTTTCAGTGACCTATATATAGTAAAAGTTTAATTTAAAAAATAAATAATTACGTAGAGAAATCATTCACTATAATCTAACCATCAGGGTCTATAAGAGCCACTTCTATTTATCCATTATATTTTTATCCACTAGCAACTTCAATTTAATCGTATTTTAAAAGCTAAACTGAATAGGGAAAACTAGCATAATTTTAACCATAAACAGCCAAATTATTATTCCAAGAATATTAAGTATTAATATATCTGTAATAATTTAATAAATTTTCATAATTTAAATACTAATAAATCATAGCTTTGTGAACTAAGAATAACTAGATATTTGCTAAATAATAAACTAACTTCTAATTAAAAAAATTAAAGAATTCATCTACTTTTGTTATTAATTGTGTAGATTTATATATAGAATTGCTTCTATATATACTCAAATACATATTACTTAATTAATGAATTTTTTATCAAGTTACATTTCAATAATGATTATACTACAGAAACTAGCATAAAATTAAGAGTTTTTTACTGACTTTAATAAATTTTTTATTGGGAAATAGAAAAGGTTTAATATTTATTTTAATTAATAGATAATGAAAAATTTTATAAAATCTCGCTAAGTGCCAATTAATTTTTGATAATATATTCATTTTGTATTAGTTTTTTTGTTAAAAATTAACTCTTTAATAATGTATTAGTTATCTAACATAAAATCTGGTCTATATTTGCTATAATAGATAGCTCCTCCTTGGTCTATTGCTAAGTTATCTCTGAATATGTTATTCCTTATTGTATATTTACAACTCTAAATTTTACCACACATTAGAGATATAGCTCCACCAATTAAAGCTTAAGAGTTTGTATAAATTTAATAGAAATGATCTCAGGAATTATTCAGAAACTTTTGAATAAAAAGAATACTTAAATTTAGTGTAACCCTACATACATAAACTATTCAATCATAAATTTTGAGTTAAAAAATATATAAAATAATCTTATCTTTTTCCAAAATTTTTAACAGAATATTTTCTTCTCTCTAATGTTTATATACTAAGATGTTGAAAAGTTATAAATGTAATATTTCTAATCCTAAAAAATAAATATTGATCTATAAGAAATCAAATTCCAACTAAATTTAATTTATGAAATAATTGAAGTATTAAACATTGTAAAATTGCTATTTTTACTTTCGAAACTTCCTCCATTTTTGTAGGAACAATGACTCGAAATAGTTGATAAAATTTTTTTAAAAATTTATTTGTAGTGTGATAAATAATTATAAATTTTTGATTAATTGATGAATGTTACAAACCGAGATCCCCCCAAAGGGTACGCCACCCGTAGCCCCCAACCCCATTAAAATATCCCATTTCATATCAAATTTTGTATCTACAGGGTCTAAATCGATCTCCTTCTTGACATATCGATATTATAAACCCTATTTATGTAAATAATTTTAATCTCGACATCATAGACCTTATTTTATGTATATAGTTTCCTTATAATTTAAAATTTATTTATTTTCAAAATAGTGAAAATAAATCATATGAATTTAATTCTTTGTTAAGTTTCACGTTGTTTCTCGACCATATTACACAATAGCTTATGAAATATAAATTGAAAAACTATTTTATATTATTTTTAAAGAAAGTAGAATTTTTATATACTATGATACAAAAATATTTTTTAAAATATTTTTGTCCCATAAATCAACTTCATTCGACATAATTCGAAGAAATAGTATGAGTAATTTTTTAAGTTTTTTTTTTTCTTCTATAATTTTATAAAAGAAAATTGATAAAATAGTTATAAAAAAATGAAGAAAAAAAAAAACTTAAAAAATTACTCATACTATTTCTTCGAATTATGTCGAATGAAGTTGATTTATGGGACAAAAATATTTTAAAAAATATTTTTGTATCATAGTATATAAAAATTTTACTTTCTTTAAAAATAATATGAAAAAGTTTTTCAATTTATATTTCATAAGCTATTGTGTAATATGGTCGAGAAACAACGTGAAACTTAACAAAGAATTAAATTCATATGATTTATTTTCACTATTTTGAAAATAAATAAATTTTAAATTATAAGGAAACTATATACATAAAATAAGGTCTATGATGTCGAGATTAAAATTATTTACATAAATAGGGTTTATAATATCGATATGTCAAGAAGGAGATCGATTTAGACCCTGTAGATACAAAATTTGATATGAAATGGGATATTTTAATGGGAAACAAAGTGGCGGACAACGGGAGGTACGGGGATGGTGGGGTACCTTTGGGGGGGATCTCGGTTGTAACAGATGAAGTCACAGATATTTCGCTAAATTCACTATCTATCAATTACAAAATAATTTAAATGATAAAATAGTTAGATTATCGAAATAAATAATTAAAAACTTTTTCTTAAAAATCATAAATTTTTAACTTCACTAATTATTTGTTCTAGATTGGAGTACATGATTTAAAATCAAATAAATTTAACATATCACTGTTTAATACTAAAATCAAACCATCAATCTTAGTCGTGACGTAGGCGTATCTGAGTGAGTTGACGTGGCAATTTCCGTGACGTGGCAGTCGCGAAGTAGAAAACTCCGAAAAAACAAATATTGCTATCACATAGTCTCCTCCAAAATCAAGATGTCAGCCGGTTATAACCCGGGGACAAAGCTCGCGGAATTCAACCAGAGTGACAGAAGTTGGAGAAAAACGCTTACCGGTCCCACCGCTGCTGGGAAACGTAATCCCTATCCTTTCGCTGTGGTAGCTTCAGCAACCTAACCCGGTGTGGAAGAAAAATCCTTATCGTTGCCTACAATGGTTTTCGTCTTCTCCCTTTCGAAGGCAGAGCGTACCTTCATCCTGCTCCCTATTACCTAGGAAACTGAAATCAAGCCAGAAGACCCATTTAATGCAGGGAAATCCTAGGATCCAGCTCGCTTAAAGAGTGTACGCTGATGGATTGAACCCCGCCGACTGGTCCCTCTTGCATTACGCCCAGCAACCCCCTTTCATGCCATCGGTCGGCCTTAGTATAATAGAAAGCTCTATTTGAAAGTCCTAAGTGGTTGGTATCACCTAGCAATTAACTTTCTAATTTAATAATGTTCGAGATTGTGATTTTACATTTAAATAATATTCAATTTTTTTATATAAATTTTAATTGGGAAACTTATCCACATTTTATAATAATTTAGAGAATAATATAAATCTTAATTAAGATTTAAAGTATTAATAATTTAAAAAATTGCACATAAAAATTATTTTAGGGCTATAAAATTTTTGGTCCTTTAAGCAGTTGTAATTTTAAATTGCTTACCCAATAAATTTCGATGAATTTATACTAATTTTAGAATTTGTTAATTTAATTAGTGAGCTGTTATAGTTTTGGAATGTTGAATTTTGAATTTAAATATCAATCGATCTTTTGGCAACGATTGCTGAATCTGATCGAAATGAGACACTTGTAAAGTTTGAGTCTACAATTTTGAGTGAGCTTGAATCTATATTTAACATTGCAAAGGAGTTACTCATAATGGAATTCGAAAATGTTGAATTTTAATGGATATATTTTTTCATACTTATGTTTAAAAAGATTTGAATTCAAAATATTATGAACTACTATGCCTTAAAATTTTCAATGATCATTACGGATTAAGTAAAATTTATAATAGTAGTAATAATTCACTCATGTCTGCGAGCGCTATGTCCATTTATTAAGCACTTATTGAGTTTAAATAGGCTTTAGAATTTAAAGCCATTCTTAAAAATTGTTAAGATCCCTATTAATTTTCTTTAGAATAGCTAATTTGTCTGATCTTTAAATCTTTAAATGTAATTTAACTCTAAGTTAAACTGATTAGTGAATCATTATTAGAATTTAGTATAATGTTTTATATCATTGAATCTTGAAATAGAACATGACTTTAAAATGCTCCTAAAAGGCTTGAGTTTGCTTGAATTGTGACGTTTATGAGTTAAATGGCTCCTTTGTTAATATCTAGGAAATTTACATTAAAACCATAATTATTTCAAAAGATAAGTTTATTCAATCATTAAATGATCAATAATATTATTTTTAGGGATTCAAAAATTCACAAAATTGTTATTTTAAGTTACTAAATGAATACTAATTAGAGAATTCTGATCTTTACTTTTAAATATTATAATTAATGATTTAAATTATCTTTAAATCAAGATATTTTTTGAGAATTTAATTACTAGAAGTGGTAAACAAAATTATTTAAGAGTTATATTTATATAATTCCAATTAAAAAATTATCTTTACAATTAAAGATGAACTGTCAAATCAAGAATTCTTTGACAAATTATTTACAGTGAAACATTATTAAGTTAAAATTAATTTACATTTATTGTAAAATTTTTGAATATTTATAATAATAATAATAATAATAATAATAATAATAATAATAATAATAATAATAATTTGATCACATTCAAAACCCCAAAACCCCTTAATGAGGTTTATAAGTGCTTTGATTTGTAGGGAATTTGTTAGGGGTTGGGGTTATTAATTAAATGCGAGACAAAAATTATAAAGCTTTTGTTTGGGGTCTATTTATGATGAAGAGTATATAGATTTAGTGTTTAAACTGCGTTATGGATGTGATATATAAAGTGAATAACTCAAACCAGTACTGAACTATAAGTCTATTACACTGCTCTTTAAGCGTAGTCCCTCAACTGTTCGTTCTCACTGCTTGAAAGCTGTAAAATTAAAGCAATAATAGCTGAATTCTTAGCCTAAGAGGAAGTCTAAGTTTCTATAGAAGCATATTGACTATCTTATTAATGAAAAAACTTTGAAGTATTGGGCTCACTTCTCTCTCGACTAACGAGCTATTATGTTTCACAGCCAGTTCCCTGAGTTGAAGATCTCTGCATTATCTGCTGCAAACATTTATAAACGAAACGGTATCTCTTACAAAAGTGTAAATCGTATCAAGAGAGTATTTGATTTCACTCTGCCATTTTACAACAACAACTTAAATTATATTTATAATAAAATGTAGAGAGCCTAATAGAATAATATTAAGTTTATTCATGCTGACGAGGCTGTGTTTACATTCAACACTTTCATCTAGAAGTCTTGGTATAAGAGGCATAGCAACATAGAAGTATATGACTAGAAAGTCAAGGTATAAACAATGGCTATTCTTGGAGGAATTAGCGAAGATACTGGTTTAGAAACTTATCTTATTCATCCTCGCTCTATTAAGACAGAGTAGTATATAAGGTTCTTAGAACAGCTGAGAGAGAAGTACCCTGAATAAGAGATTATACTACTCGTTGATAATCTTTCTGTTCATAAGACTAAAGAAACAAGGAAGAGTTATGAACAACTAAGAATAATGCCAGTATTCAACGTACCTTACAGTCCATAGTTTAATGGAATTGAGTTCTACTGGGGAATATTAAAAGGTCATTACAAGAAACTGCTGCTATACCACTTGATGCATGACCTACCTATCGATACAGAAGACTTTATTAAAAGTTCAGCGAAGAGAGTAGATAATTTATTGGGTTAAAAGTGTGCGAAAGAAGGGAGAATGAATGTATATAAATAAGTTTTGTAGTTAAGTTAATGAATATATAAGTCACATTTAGAATTCTTTAGAGGGAGCTGGCTTCTATTTCTTTTCTTCTACTTCTTGCTTCCCTCC
>ARYC01011196.1:0-12347 GCA_000711775.1 Oxytricha trifallax
TAATCCAATTTAAATCGAGATATTCTCAACGCGATTGGCCGATTCATTTATAAATAAGCGAAATTCCAGGTCTAGTCTATTGTTAAATTTCGAAAGTTTTAATCGACAACGCTCTTTAACTGCTGTCAACAATTCTTATCTTCCTTCCTACCCCACTGCTGCCACAGTTTTACTTCTTGAACCTCTCGTCTAGTATGTATTCTGTCAACTTAGTTAACCCAATACTATAGTTAAACTCCAGTGATCAGCCTTAACTAAGGTAGTCTTAAAAAACCCGAAGGTTTAATGAGTGATGTTTGTTACACTCATGTCGGTTTTGCCCAACTCAAAATTTGGGCAGCATTTCAGGTTCTCCTGTCTTCTTTTCCTACTTTGGCGAATAGGCTTTATCAACTCAGGCTACCTGTACCCTAGGTAAGTGTGATGATAGCTTATATCTGCAGGCCTCTTCATACCTGAGTTGAAAAAATCAATTACCATCTTTAGTATTCTATGTTCATAACTTAAGTATAAAGATCACAGCCAGCTCGTCTCAAAATTTGGGCAGCGTTTCAGCTTTTCCAGTCTTCACAGTTCAGCCCAACAAAATCCTCTACCAACACAGACCCCTAAGACCCTAAGTAAGTTGACCTAAGACCAGGTTCTACTGGACTCTTAGTATTCGAGCAAGGAAAAATCCTTTACTGTCTATTTCACTCTATTGGGCTTTCTTTAAAACTACTATCTATAGATCACTCTCATGAAAAGCACTACACAAACTACTCTTGCTCTTCAAAACTTCTTGCCACCTAACTAGCACAAACACGTGATCGTTGGCCACTCAGCAAGGTCCTTGGCACTTAGAGAATTGGGTCTTGAGTTTGAAAATCACTCAGGAGGCATCGGTGATGTTTGTTACACTTACAGTGATCTTGATTTGGAGATCTCAAAATTTTGGCAGGGTTTCAGGTTTACTAAGACTTGAAAAAATCAAAACAAAAAATTCTATCAGCACTAACCACTGATAACTGAAATAAGTTTCTCTATGACTGAGCTTTATTAGGCTCTTCTCATTCTCTTTACTCTAAAAGCTTTTAGTCCTTTTCTGATAATTGTGTGCAAATTTTTAGCCTTTTACCCCTCATTAATTTACATTTATAGATACTAAAATTAGACAACCTAAAAAGATTTTGATTTTTTAAATTGCAAGCTACCTTACTTCTACTTACCTTACTAACAAATTTTACAGGGTCTAACTAGCGGGATTGGCTGCTCTATTAACAGAGTTCTGGTTCTTAAAAAAGGCTTACATTAAAAAGTTCACTCAACATGAGTGATGTTTGTTACACTCTCTGTAATTAAAATAAAGAACTCATAATTTTGGCAGCGTTTTTGGTTCTTACTTACTTTGATCTAGTTTTGATAATTCTCTTAGCTCTGCTCTCTCTCTAGCTTGATTAATCAAGGCAGCATTTCTAAAGTCACTTTATCATTCAGAGTACCAATAAAAAGATTTTAAACAAGGGGGGTTAAGTTGAAAAATTATCAGAGTTGTCTCAATGTCATTGCTTTAAGTGGCCACTTAGTTAAAGGAAAAGATCTTAAAGGTACCTATAAAAAAAGGGTTAAATATAATCACTGTTGCAGGGTCTACTCTTAAAGAGTTTTAGCAGTACTATATTATTGAGGCCTCAATTTTAATTTTCAAAAGTTCTTAAATTACCTATAATAAAAGTTAAGATAAAAGTTGAGTCAAGATTTTTTGTATGTAAAGTAAATGCCAGGACCTCCTTAATACTGATAATTTCTTTTCTAAATAAATCTGCCTATAAAAGAGATTAAACATAAATACTTAGCCTGTAAATTGATTCTCGTTAATTGATTGATCTAGAAAGATGTTCCTACTAGTTGATTAATTATTTTGATTTTCTAAGACTGGTTTTGATTTTGATTTTTAAAAAGATTATCAAGCCTCCACTAATATCAGCGCTAGGATTGTTCCAACACTATTGGTTACTTTGAATAACGACCCTTGTAATACTAACTACCGTGCAGAGAGTACCAAGCATGAAGTTCTTTATCGTTTGGCCGGCTGGTCCACGCAGCTTCAATTAGTTTCAGCTTGATTGGGGGGGGAACATACAAATTGACTAGCCTAACTAGGTTGTTCCTCCTTAAATTGCTACTTTTTAATTTCACCAGAGAGACCACGCTTCGGTCTAGTCAAATTTTAAATTCATTATAAAAATGAATCGAGTTTAACCTCGTTTCCGAGGACCAGCCGTTTGAATATTCAGACTGGTAGAACTCAAGATGTCTGGAAAATTTTGATTTTGATTTTCCTTTCTGTGATTTTCACTTTACTTTTAATTAAGGGTTCACTCCAGTGTACTTTTACCAGTTTAAGTCTTTTGGATGTTAGAAGTTTCTTTTTCTTTTTTTACCTTTGAAGTCTTTGAAGGTCTTTAGCTAAGCTTGTGCTTTACTTATATTAACTTAGGTACTCACCCTGACTGTAGAGAGGTGTAAAAGCCTCAAGCGTAAATCGGCTCAGGCAGTATCCTAATAGTAAAGTCAAAGTTAGACTGGCTTCACAGTTTGTAGTGGGTTTACTTGTTTAAAAAAGTACTACAGTACTGCTTTACGTTAAGCTTATTCAAGTTAAGCTAACCTTACTTTGAAACCCTTCCTCAGTTGGGTTTAGATTTTTGTTAACTCTTTATAGGTATAAGTTTGAAACACGTTAGGTCAGAGTTTAAGGGGCAGTAGTTCAGTTAAGTTGCGTTGCTTTGCCAGGTGAACTGGTGAGGTAAGTCAGCTTGGCTTTATTACTCTTACTTTTTCTCTTATTTGAGACTAGTAGCAGCACGATTTATTATTACAACTTCTCACTGCGAAAAACTCAAGCAGCTCTACCTGGAGTCTATCTCTAGGTTAGGGTTGCACCCTAGTTCAAAGGAATTGTTTGATTAATGGTTTGAGTTAAGTTAGGGCATCTGTATTACTTGTATCATTAATCCTATAGGCCTCTTAAAAAACTTCATAATCTTTCTCATACAGAGCCTCAGGGTCATAAATCTCAGAGTGATTTTTGTTACAGTCATAAGAAGATGAGTAGGGAATTTCAGGGAATCTTCCTTACTTTATTTACAGTTGTTACACTACTAGGCATTCCTGTTCTGAATATAAAGTATAGAGATAACTGCAGCTATTTCAAGGTAGGCAATTCAGTAGAGGTATCTATAATCCCCACTTAAACTAATCTCAAATTCCAGATTATAATTTTTATATTTACAAATCCAAATGAAAAAGCTGTAAGCAGATATGCTCCGCTGCCTGATTTTCTCAGAGTCCAAGCCAATGGATGAAACCAAGAATGGCAACTTTGACTTCTAGGATTTACCACTTGCAAAGGATGATTAATAGCCAAGTGTTGTTTCCTTCCTGAGATTTAAAAGTAGAGACCAGGACAAAATTAAGAAGCTCATGAAGTTCTTGAATATCATCCAGCTTTACCATTTAATGATGAGGAACAGTGATTTGTCTGAGAAGGATAAATACAACCTTTCAAATGAGACCTATATGGAAGAGTTCATTGAGACTGTAAATGGAGAACGTAAGGTTACAGTCAACCTTGGGATGAAGGAATACTATGTTTACTAGATGAATAAATCCCAGTTCAACAGCTTGTCACATGAAGTGTCCTCTAACAAAATTCTCCTTCCAGACCTTACTCAAAATATTAAAGGGGGGAGTTGCTGACCCAACTGGGAATTCGAAGTAAATTTTTGTCAACGTGAACTTCATGGAGAGAATCAAGTTGTGTACCTACTCAGTGATCAACCCCAATTGGTCAGATGATAAAACAGAGATAGCACTTGATATTATAATATCAAACACAACCCTTTAACACATGGTATTATCAAATCAAAATTTAATTTTTCAATTTCATGAAATACACGATTAATAATTGCCATGCAAAGCTGTGGAAGCACGATAAATACGACACTGAGATTGAAGAACCTCCTAAGTAAGCAAGTGAGAATGATGACTCCAAAATAATGGCAGTGGACCAGGAAGAGTAAAAGGAAGAGGAAGTTGATGTTGTTGAGAAAATAAACATCATGGTCACTTTGCCTGAAGATGCAAACCATGTTTGAACTTAAGTCTGATTAAAACTGTTGATTCATCTAAGTATTTTACAACTTTAACTAACTCTAATCGTTTATTTCTGCTTCTACTCTTAATAGACCAAGCGCTAAATTTATTGATGGCTTAGGGGCTCTTCGTACTGCAATCTTATTATGTTTAATGATCCCTAAGTATGGTTAAACAGAGAAATTGGACAAATATCAAAAAGATTTTTAGAGTGGATATGGTCAGTGGGAAAGTGATGTTTGTTACACTCATAAAAAGATGAGCAGAGAAGTTCAGGGAATCCCCCTTATTTTATTTCCAGGCTTCAAACTACTAGGCAATAGAATTCTTAATATAAAGCATAGAAATAACTGCAGCTATATCAAGGAAGGCAATTCATTACAAATATCTTTAATCACCACTTAATCTAATCTAAATTCCAGATTATAATTTTATATTTATAAAGCCAAATGTAAGAGCTGGAAGATGAAATGCTCCAATGTTTGTACAACTCAGAGTCCAAGCCAAAAGATGAGGACTCGAATGGTGGTTTTGACTTTTATGAAGTATAAAAGGCAGTAACATATAAGCCCAGTGAAATCAGTTTATTCAGATTTAAAAGTGGAGACCAGGAGTAACTAAAAGGTCTCTTGAAATTCTTGAATCTCATCCAGCTTTACCACTTAATGATCGGTACCAGGAATTGGTCTAAGTAGAAACACTACCACCTCGCTGATGTCCCTAGTATGGAAGAGTATATCGTGACTGTAAATGGTCAGCGCAAGGTTACAGTCAACTTTGGTATGAATGAAAACGTAAAGTTAAAGTTGGATAACTCCCAGTTCAGCTTAATCAATGAAATGCTCACTGGCAAAATTCACCTTGATCGTTTACACAATATTATTGAGAGAGAGGATGACGAGCTAACTATAGATGCAAAGGCAGTAAATCTCCATGTGGGGTATATGGAGAGAGTCAAGCTCTAAACTTACTTAGTGACAAACCCCAATTGGTCTGATGATAAAACAGAGTTAGCACTGGATATTATAATCTCAAACACAACCCTATAGGCCTTAACCCTTTCAAATGGTTTTGATGTCATTCGATATAACTTATTAGATTACAAGCCTGAGTAGTGCCATGCAAGATTGTGGAAGTATAACAGGTACAAGCAAGTGATTGAGGGCCTTACTGATAAACCAGGGGTTGCTCACTCAGAAGCAGTGACAGTGGATCAGGATTAACAGAAAGAACAGAAAGATGATGCAGTCAAGCAAATCGACATCATGATAACTTTCCCCTGAAAATGCTGCCCTTGTTTGAATTTAGTTTGATTAAGATGTTTCTTGCGATAACTATTTATACAACTTTAACTAACTCTATTCATTTTCTATTGCCCTTCCCTATATAAACCATGCTCGCATTTCAATGACAGTAGGTGTATCTGCTGCTCAAAGCAGATAAGTCGGCTATGGGGAAGCATCCTCCCCCCCTAATGTATACTTTTTATTTTGTAATCTGATAGAGTTTTTTACGCTGAGTAATTGTAGCTAATGAACATGGTCTACGCGAGCAATAGTTTTTTAGCTATGGCCTCTTTTAATCAAAAAATTATATATAAAATCATAATAAAATTGTCAAAAATTTTCAATTTTTCTTCAAATTTATTATTTTTATAAAATTATCGATTTAAGTGAAAAATAAGAAATTTAACAAAATATATAAATCTTTTTTAATTATTAACAATATATTAAACATATTTGTTTTTGCATTTGTTTAATAAGAGAGAATAATTTTTATTTTTTAATATATAGTTAATAATTAAAAAAGATTTATATATTTTGTTAAATTTCTTATTTTTCACTTAAATCGATAGTTTTATAAAAATAATAAATTTGAAGAAAAATTGAAAATTTTTGTCAATTTTATTATGATTTTATATATAATTTTTTGACTTAAAAGAGGTCATAGCTAAAAAACTATTGCTCGCGTAGACCATGTTCATTAGCTACAATTACTCAGCGTAAAAAACTCTATCAGATTACAAAATAAAAAGTATACATTAGGGGGGGAGGATGCTTCCCCATAGCCGATAAGTCTCCTAAAAGATTCTTAAGACTAATTACACAGAATAATTGAAGAAATCTTAAAAACTTAAGCGACTAAGTATGAGAAATATAAAGTGATGTTTGTTACACTTAAGGAAACTTCTTAAATGTATTTCAGTCGATTTTCAAAAGCAAGTTGATTTATCCTCAACCAAGTTACGGCTTTACTAAGAGTTTGAGCCTGCAATATCTTTACATAGATTTTGATTGTGACTTAGTTAATAAAATTAAATTAAATGGATACAGAGAACGATAGACTTATTTCTACTTATCTTGAATTAATATCCCCGAAGAAAGTATAGACTGGGGATGAAGGTAGGGGTGTCTCATCTTAGTACTATGAAGGTAGTAACACCAGCTTCAACTTCACTGAGGATTTTGAGGAATAGACCTTTGACAAACTTAGGAATGTAAACCACTAGAAGATTTAATTCACACGGCACTCTGATATAAAGAGGATCTTGGGCTCCTTCTCCCTTAACTATCTCTATTACTACCTTCTCAAAGATAATCACACAGGAGAGAGCGACGAAGAAACTGATAAAAAAGAGGAAGAGAAGAAAGAAGAGGACAGAATAACAAGCTAAGAGGACTTCTCGCAATATGATATCCCTAGCGATGATTCAATAGAAAAACACTTAGCAAACACCCAGGGGCCATGAAATTATAATACCTCTCGGCATCAAGTGCGAATATACTTGCAAGGTAAAAGAAGGAGCACTTGAAAAGATGCTCCAGAATTACAGTGTCATTTCATTTATAGAGAAGTCCCCTTTTAAGTTCAAGGGTAAGAACGACTTGACTCTTGGCTTCATGGAAAGTTTCAAGATCATCAGAACTACCACGCCGCCTGAAGAAGGATCAAGGTAGATACTCACCCTTGACTGGGTGTGCACTTTGCCAACAATAGAATTGGTGATGAGTTAACAAATTGATGCGGGGGTTATAACCAACAATTGCTATCTGTTTACTTCTGATGATAACTACGAGTCCAAGATGTGGAAGCTTGACAAGGACGACAAGGTTTGTCCAAGCCAGGAGGAAGAGAAGAAAACGGAGGAGGAGAAGAAGGAAGATAATGAGAAGTAGCAAGTGCACTCAGTTTAGATCTTGGTCGAACCAGACTTTTGATGAAATTATCTTAGATTATCTTTGTTTAACTGTTTAACTGTTTAACTTATTCTTTCTCTCTGTCTATAATTTTAAACTTTCATAATCCTTTGATCATGCTACATCCTCCTTCACTTAAAACAGTGGAACTGTATATCTCGAAAGAGATGAGACGATAAAACATTATAATCTATTTGAATCTTCATAAACAAATTTCTTTGAGTAATTATAGGATTGTATTACTAAGGTGATGTTTGTTACACTTATACACAAATCGAAAAAACAAATTCCCTTTCAGTCAATCCAGGACTGTTTAACCAATGTGATGTTTGTTACACTTATATAAATCTTGAAACAATATACAATTAAACTGACCGATCTTTATACGATTAATTAAAGCCCTGATAATATTATCTTTAACAGAGAATTCTGCTAGTCAAATAATAATATTAAATCAAATGGAATTTGAAAACAGCAAACTCATTTCTACATACCTGGCTTTGATGTCTCCTATGAAAGAGGACAGACTGAACGAGGATATCGATGGTATCGAATTCACTAAGGAGCGTGAGTGCTAACCCCTCCACTAACTTTAGGATGCAGCTTTCCATAAGATGGTATCCCAAAACCCCTTTTAAATCAAAAGGACCTTGAGATATTTCTCACTTGGCTATCTCTACTACTATCTTTTGAAAGGGCATCACACTGGAGAGAGCGACGAAGGTTCCTATGACGACGAAGACCATGATGACGACGAGGACGATGACGATGAAGATGATGACAAGGAGGAAACTTAAGTGCAAGCGGAGGGAGACTTCTCCGACTACAAAATCCCTGCCAATGAAACTATCGAGAAGGCGATCCAGAATTTCCCTGACGGAGATGTATTGTTTATTCCCCTTGGCATCAAGTCAAACTTCCAGTGTATGGTGAACCAAGAGGAACTTGCAGAGCACCTCCAAGCCTTAAATGTCGCAGATTACAAGCCTCTCCATTTTAAGGGACAGATCAAGTTGACTAATGGGTTCCAGGAGAGCTTCAAGATCAAGAGAATCACCACTTAAAAAACTTAAGGGCCCAAGAAAACTCTCACTCTTGAATGGGCCTTCACTTATCCTACAATGGAATGGCTAATGCTAGGGCAATAAGCTAAATTAATCGTTGAGGATGAAGAAGATCTCACTAGCGACTTCTTGAGGTCCAAGATGTGGGTGCTTGACTAGGAGGGTGTCGTCTGTTAGACTCAGGAAGAGGAGAAGAAGGATGATGATGACAAGGAGCAGAAGGTGTCATCTATTGAAATTATGGTTATATCAAAGTTAGATGCTAATAAAAAATGTTCGCATATATTGGATTAATTTGTTTGATAGTTTAACTTTTAACATTCTTCGTGTCTTTATTAAAACCTATTTAATCCTTTGACAACTTGTCTTTCATCTCGCCTTTATGAGGAAGTCTCTTTTTATCCTGCAGAGAATATTTAGAGTTGAAGTGAGGCCTAAGACAATGATCAGAATTATACTCATAAGCGATATTAAACTTCTAAAACAATTCACCTTCTTCGAATCGATAACCAATTTAATAGATGATGTTTGTTACAGACACATTAAAGTACTAATCAAACAAACAGATGTCCTTTAAAATGGACACCGATTCCGGTACTAAATAGTAGGGAGACTTATACATATTAAATAAGATGGTGGTTAATTATAATTATTCAACTATTTTCGTTTAATTTTTGTTCGTCAAGAACGAAGAATTTCAGGGATCTTCATTCTCTGGACGAGTGGGCTTCAGACTTCAAGAATTGGACTCGTCGCCGCTCTCGTAGTAGTGAAGAGTTAATGTGTCGATTTCCACTTAGTCTCTCTAATGCTTAAAGAATGGATCCATGTACAAGGACTGAATTGAGGATCTGTGCAAAGGGTCAGGAGTCAACAGGTTTCTAATGATGACAAACCACTGACCATCCAACTTAGGATGCAATATCTCAAAAGGTCTATTAGTGAGAGTAGCATTTTTATCTTTCAATGCCAACATATCATCAACAGTGTAAGGTAAGCTTCCGCAAAGAATATAGAACAGGAGTAGGCCAAGTCCCCAAGAATCTAAAGCCTTCATCATCAAATGATTTAAGGGCTGGATCTCTCTATTAATAAATTCAGGAGGAGAGTATTCGTTAATGATTCCATCTCTCTAAACATTCCTGTTCAACCAATCTGTCAAGTAAGGAACGTGGTACTTATCAAAGAGAATGTTTTCTGGCTTAATATTCAGGTGATAGACTTTGTTCTTATGGGCCTGGAATAGAGTCTTGATGATCATGAAGGCAACGTACTTGAAGCACTTCTGATTTTATGAAAAAGCCTTCTAAAAGTATCCTTAAGTTGTATGGATACTTAGGCATCAAGTATGCAGGCTTGCCCAAGAGGTTGTGCGTTTCTAGTATAGACACTATGTTTCTTCCTTGCTTATTGAAGTTGGTATCCATTATTGCAATAGCCGAAGCTTGAGCTTTCCAGAAGATCTTAATAATCATTTCGCAAGGACCACTGCTCTCGTTTATGACTTGGTTGCTATTCGTTTTCCTATAAAACTCAAACGATCTGGTAAGATAACTTTTCCCTATTATTTTTCCAAGCAACAAGTTATGTTTGTCAGCCTCTCTCTTAACCATAGCAAAGATGTCATTTTCCATATCCTCCACAGTAGCTCTAAGGTTCTAGCTCTCCTTGAAAGATTTTAATATTGATAAAATACATAAAAAATAGGTAATTCACCAAATCATTAATACAATTGAACAAGTTATTTATAAATAACAGTCTAGAATTTATTTATTTTAATTTAAGAAGAAGTTGCTGTATTTAAAATTATGCACATTTAGTTTATGTAAATTATGGTATTTTTGCAATAACGCTTGGGAGCAAAGTGCTTTATTGCGCCCACAAGATTATAGACCCTAAATGTATAGGCTTATACTAAATTTTGTTGAGTCTTCTCTCTAGTGTTGTTTGTTTATTAGGCTTTTTATAATGCACGATACTGTATGGAAAACTATTAAGTTCCAGTTTTAACAGTCATACAAACTGCCTAAGAGTGTATAATGCAAGCCTTAAAATTGTTGTTTATAACTGGTAACTACCAATAATTTTATCTTAAATTTTCAAGCAATAAGTTCTTAGGCAAGTTTGGGAGCGGGAGAGTACACCCTGCCTAAAATATCCATTAATGACAAGATAGACAAAGACTATAATGACTTGAGTGAGATTGATGAAGTCACAGAATAAGTATTGCCTTTTAGTCTCAACCATTAGAGTATTTGTGAAAGAAGCCCTATTTTTAGAAGAATCTTGATAACCTTGATAATTTCATTAAATTTGGGAGTGGATTTAATTCACATTATTCTGTTTGATCCATGATTATCATTTATTATATATATGATGGTACTATCGCAATTAGTTTAAATGCTGTTCATAAGTTGCACCAGGTGTTGAGATGAAGTATTAGTTTTAGATAATAGAATATCGCCATGCAGTTTTATGATATTTAATATCAAGTCTATTAAAACTCTTTAGTTTCATTTGAAGAGAAATTTCCATGTACCCAATTACATTTATGACTTTGTGTTATTTAGTTTTAGGTTCAGGATAGTTGAAAACAGTCGAAACTTAGTTTATTCATTTGCGCTTCACCATTTTATAAATGTTACTTTAATTCATGTTGATAATAAAGAGATTATTAAATATCAAATTCGTGACAGTTATCAATAAATATTTTTTCCCTATGTATTAATGATTTGGTAAATTACCTTTTTAAACCTATTTTATCAATAGTAAATCAAGTCGCCCGTAGATCCCCCTCAGCATTTGCTAGTTCAGAGTCTAGTAGTGAATTTAGAACTTGGACCCTTCAATGAACTCGGCCTTTTCTTTTTGATTGAGGGTCTTGTACACCGCGTCGTTCGCTATCGATTATTGCAACTACTCAAGTTATTCCTAGCCAACTCTAATTGTCCCATTGGCGAGGAGGAGAGTAACCTTTTGATTCGTTGGTAGGGCCACTAGCTTATTCAAAACATTTGTATTTTTTCCGAGGTCTCTCTCCTTCAACCTCGATAGGTATCTAGTACGGCCTCCTGCAACCTATTGTCCCACTGTGATTGTATAAACAAGGGGCTATCCTTCTAAATCGACAACCTTTACTCAGTTCCCTTGGGCTCATACTTGCAATGCAGTTTCAAGGACGTTTTGATCTATTCAATATTAATTTTTTAAAATTGTTAATAAAACCTGCTAACTTGCTTTTACTTTCTATGATCTATATCCAGACTCCTGAGGCTTCTTGTAACTTCTTCAGACCCTCTATGATCTGAGCCTCTGAAAAGAACTTTCCAATATGCTTGTCACTTCCTATCATGTTTTTTATCAATTCGGCTAGTGGTATTGTCTGCTTAATTGTAAAGAGGTACTGCAACTTATTGGTTAAGGATAGCAGCTGCTTCTCAAACTATTCTAATGGCTCGTTTGCATTAATAGAATTATGCAGTTAATCTCTCACCTTCTATTAGTTTACCTGCTTATTAATAATAGCGTAAGCTAGTTTGGGGGCAAACTCCTTAGTGGCCTTTTCCAAAAGACTTTTGCATCTTGGGCTCAGCTATTATTGCGGTTCTTAATTCTCTGCTTCAAGTTCCAAGCCTAGCAGCTTTGGAGTCATTTGGACTTCACTCTGCCTTTTCCCTAACTGACTTCCAGGAGTCGTGAAGTTGGAGTCGACAAAGTCTGAAGATGAATCCTTGTAGTAAAAATAGAATTTGATCTGCTGCTCGCCCTGGTTTATGATCTCTACAGGATGATCGCTCATTAGCTAGAAGTAATGGATCCCTCCTCTACCCAGACATTAATCAGGAGGCAATACCCAGAGCACATACTTGAGAAGGGCACTGCGATTAATTGCTTGAATAAGTTCTTTAGCCTTCGAAGAATCAATCTCAATTTTAAAACAACAAAAAGG
>ARYC01011197.1:0-14215 GCA_000711775.1 Oxytricha trifallax
ACTTAAAACATCAGCAGATGAGTACTTTTAGAGAAAGGTGGGCAAACACCAAAGTGAACAGCGCTTGCCATCGAATTTTCAACAATCAAATGTCCTCACAAAAGCTTCATTTCTACTTTAACTGCTTTCCAACGTATCTACTATTGTTAAGCGCGTCATCTAAATACCCAGAATATGTTTTTAGAGGATTTGCCCCGAAAAACTTGTCAAAAACTGTAAAAAAGCGGTATTTCTCAAAAATTATAGAAATAAGATAATTTATAAAAAGTGACAAATGTGGTAAAATTAGGGATATTCGCGGTATTTGAGAAGTTTTTAAGAGTTTAAAAATTCTTGAGAAATTGAACTTTTTATATTGAGGTCACCAAATCGAGGTCATTCTTATCTCATTCATACATTTCGAAAACTCATCCAGATGTAGGGAACTTCAGATCATAGTTTTTGGAGCTCCTCTTTCAAACTTAACCACTTAAAACATCAGCAGATGAGTACATTTAGAGAGAGGAGGGCAAACACCAAAGTGAACAGCGCTTGCCATCGAATTTCCAACAATCAAATGTCTTCATAAAAGCTTCATTTCTACTTTAACTGCTCTCCAACGTATCTACTATTGTTAAGCGTCTTCTAAATCCCCAGAATATGTTTTAGAGGATTTGCCCCGAAAAACTTGTCAAAAACTGTAAAAGAAAGGCAGTCGATATATCTCATTCAAGATACTAAAAAGTCGCACCATAAATTCAAAATTTCTTTATTTGGAACTTTTAATACAAAAAGAAATTATATCTTCAATATTATGCAAGTGAATTACCAATAATAATTCATATATTTTTAATTATTTTCCTTAATTTAATGAATTCCTACATTATTAAACAACAAAAAATTAAACAAATACCTCAAATAATAACAACATAAATGATAGACAAGCATAAATATTCAGAATTGATTGACGATCAGAATAAAATACAGAAATTGGTCTATTCGTGAAGACTTCAAAGAATAAGAAAACTAGCAAAAATATTAGTTTAAATTCATTATATTATGCTTTCTGACGATCAAATACAAATGCAAATATTAATTAAATGATTAATTTGTTTTTAAATATATTTTTTAATTTGATTTTAAAAATAATTTATAACAATACTCGTGAAATACTGATATAGAATTCTCATAAATTAACATATAATGATAATGAAATTTTTGATTATTCTAATTTTCACTAAATTAATGTTAATATTTTTTAAATTGCTGGCCTTGATTTAGTTACTTTTTTACTATATATTAATATTCTTATTATATAGTATTTTATTATGATTAATGGAAAACGTGAATAGAGTATATTTATTGAAAAAAACGTGGTTAATATATCATAATTAATAATTAATATAAAATAATAGTAGTATATTCTTGATAAATATATATATTTTTGGAAATAAATGAGAGTAAGCAATAATGTATAATAATCAGCGCCAGATTAACTAAGATCATTGTGTAATTAGTGTCATAAATTAGAGTTATTCACTTAGTAAATCGCTTTAGTAGGAGACCAAATGATGCTTTTAATCTTACAAGGAAGATGATTAAAATCCTAAATAAATAAATATATTATTTGATTTTATATACACAACTAAATCCATTAAAAATTAATAGCTAGTATTATGGAATTCATTTCTTGTAGATTTAAATACCTGGGAAGTTTATGTGAGCACCAGTTTAAACTACTACCACGAGCCCAGCTTAAATTCCTGGAAGGTTTTCGAAAAGCAAGAATAATAAAAGGGAAATATGATTGAACTTAAAAGTATATATTTGATGGATAATTGTACAGGCAGAGCAGCTGACCCCTAGATATTAACTTCAAATTTGCAATAAATATAAACATTTAATGTTTTATCGATTTATACCTAACTTAAGGTTAAACATATTGTTGCCATTATATTTTTCACATAAAAAGAGAGTTTTGTTTCTAATTTCTAAAAAGGAGTATAGATGAAAATGGGGAGATAAGATCAGGTACCAGAATTTATTTATCATTAAAAAGCAATTGTGAGATCTAAATGATTAGTTTCTATGGATCAAGATGAGACTATGCAATACTTAGACAATTTTGAAAAGTTTAAGTACATTAAAAGTGTTTATATTTAATCATATTCTTTAACATTAATAAATGTAATAGTGGCATTTGCACTACCCTCATCTGGAAAATCTGCATTTACAAGGCATGTTATAATTAAATAATATTATTTTAATTAATTTTATTTTCCCTTCATAAACCAATATATTAATTGGAAATTATATTTTATTTTTAATCTTCTTTCCAATAGATTAGGCTTAGGATTAGCCAGATAATGGGGATTATATTCATTTATTTAAAAACACAAGTCATTTTAATATATGTATTTGAAAGTTTGATTAGTCCTTTTTATGTTAATAATTATACATACATAGGTCGGTAATCTTGGCAAGCTTATGAAGATTCAATAAGTGTATTAATCTTTTTTGAGAATATTAAACAAATGCTCAAAAGTATGTTAAAGTAATGGTAAATTATAGTGCAAGTGAGCTATGGCTCCACATAGTCTTTGCCTATATTCATAAATGGTGTATACCGCGTTCATATTAAATTATAATATTATTCAATTAAATCTTGGACACTTCCACTGGACTTGTCTTGGTGGTTCTTAGTTGCCATTCTTCATTTCTTCCTTCTTCTTGGGATGATCATCCTCCTTTGTGTCATATATTGTTTCTTTACTTTTGTCAGGTGCAAGGTTTAGTCTTGATATTCTTTTTTCATTTAAGACTATATTCAGCATCCATCCTATTGTTAAGACTATCTGTGATACTTAGCTTTGTATAGTATACTTACTACTATTTCATTGAGGCTATTTATCTTAATCTCTTCGTATGTTTATATTATATATTGGAGCTTTGCTAGTAAGTGCAGCACTTATTGCATATGTTGATTCCAATACCTCTAGGTTATCAACATTGAGTCTTTTCTACTTCTTTCTTTTCTTTTTATCCATTTGTTAAATTTTATCACTATTTTTTAATTTGGAGTACGACTTTGATTGCTTCTTGTCTATAGTCTTTGATGGGCTCTCGGTTATTTCAAGTTACCAGAACTTCCTTACTTTATGTATCTGTCTGCCACTTTTCACCGATTTGTTGTACTTCATCGTATTTGGTCTCAGTTTGTCAGGTTCATCACTTTCATTGATGTTATTAATTATCTTTTATCCTTGCTATGTTAATAGGCACATTGGGTTTTCTATCTTTCCAGAATTGCACATATAACTCTATCTATTTCTTATGTGTTGAGATGTTTATTATCGCCACATTAGTCTCTTTCATTATTTTAGTTTCTACCTGTATCTATGGTACAATATCTTTATTTATAATAATTTTTTAATTATAGTATCATCTTACACTATTCTATTTGTCTTAGAATATAGGCAGTATATTACAGAGATCCTCTATTTATTTATCTGTTGAGTTCGTTTAAATTTTATCATATTCCTCATCTTATTATTCTTATTGTGTAGGCATATATTCTTAAGTTTACACATTGAGAGATATATCCTTTTTTCAATTTGATCTTGAGTAATACCTGTAAGGTTACTAAATATCACTCCATCCTTATATTTCCCTTTTTTTCTTATATTGATGATTTTAATTGCAATTTTAGTAATGTTAACTGTTAATTTAAAACTAACAACCGATTTTTATTTAACTTTTGATTTGGTATTAAGTTATGTAGTATGTCAGATTATTGACTGTAAATCTTCATTTGAATCTTCACCCTATCTTCAGTTTTAGATTTGATTAACTGTAGATGCAGTCAATAGTTCCTCAATCTCTTGTTTTACGACAACTTAAGACTATTTGATAGATTTATTCTTTAATATCTTCAATAGTTTACTGTGCTTAATTTCTTGGTTTCCTCTACTTAGATCACATCAATGGAGTTTGTTTATAATTAGACTTCGACAGCCTCCTAGAGTTAGTCTCGTCAGTTTTGATTCACCGAGTGAAACATTAAAGTTTAAACTGTTTTCCGCTTTATTACCTCTTGGCTCATGACTTATTGTTCAATTGTTAGAGTTGCATTATTTTTTAGTTACGGTTCAGAATTACCAAACATTTCTAAAATATATATTATGCAAGCTTTTGTAGTAATTTAGAAACTAAAGAGACCTCTTACTATAAGATTTCCCTCACTAATTTGGTTTATTCTTATTTCAATATCAGTGTATCGAGACTACATAACCCTTATTTCATACATCCTTCATCTATGATAACTTGAATTCCTTCATTACTTAATTTTATAAAGTTAGTGGTTTTAGTGATATGTTCCATATATTAACTAATTTAATAAGAATTGGTCTTTATGAAACCAATAAATTTCAGAATAAACCTAGGCTAAGATCTAAACATCGAATAAGCAAAGGCAGTCAAATTATAAATAAAACTATTTAATAGGTAAAATCAATTAGAAATTAAATATTCTATTGGCTAGATGATCTGTAAATGAAGCATTTAAATTAATATAGATTTGTATATCCTTAAGTTTAAAGTTTACCGAGGCTTTATCAAAAGAACAGCGAGTAATTTAGAATTAAAGGAGCTAGAAGAGCTATTGTTAAATTATTTGCATCACAAAGTACTGACAAATATTCTTATTTGAAATCATGGTTATTAATGCAATTAAACTATAATAAATATATTAGTTTTTAGCATTTAAAATTCTGGTTATATTAAAATTTACCGTTTGGAAAATAGCTGAAAATATAAGTTTGCCAACATTTAGAAATGTTTAATAAATTTAACAAATGGAATTATGATGATTAAAAGAAAGAGAAAAATACAATGATAAAATAGCAAATAGATTTTTGTAGTATATGAAGACAAGTTCAAGAATTGTTTCTTGTTTTATTAGAATATTACAGATAAAGTACTCCAGGATATTCGTGATGAGTAGGATACTATAAATGTGGATAACATTACCATGAAAGTTTTAATTATTATCAATGGAGTTGGATATGATGTTCTTCAATTTAATATGAAATTAGCCATACAAATATTAATTAAAAAAAACAATTGATTACCCTGAATATCAATGAGTTTCTTCTTAGCTTTACGTGCTTTATCTCTATCTTATATTAATTGAATTTCTATAAAATAAATTAAACAGCACTGAAGAAAACGTTTAGTTAATTTATTCTCATAATGATTCATTTTTGTTCTCTGTCATCATACTTTGTCCTTCAACTTATTTATATAAGTCTTTGGAGACATCTGAGCTTGTTTAAACTACTTTTTCATTGTAATGTTGAAGCTTTTAGGTAGGTCTGTGCTTTAAAGTCAAAATGTTTAACTTTAAGTTGAATCTCTCCTCGAAGCCATTGGTCTTTGAACATTTTACAAATATTGTAAAATTTTTATATATTTATACTATAAGATATGTAAAATTGATATTATATTTCACATATTAAAAAAATTAGAAACACAGAATGGGTATACTAAGCAAAATATAACGAAACATTATTAAAAATGACATAGAGAACTAAGATTTTTCTCATTTAGCATAATATCTCATCATTGTAATAAAAACTAACAAAGACCAAATGGGGGCTCCATATATTGGAAATATTGACTTTCATAGCCAGAAAAATCATCAGAAAAGGCTACAATATTGTAAAATAATTTTAACTTCACCTCTAAAAAATACAATTTGTGGAAGAAAACAACTGTGAGGTGGTACAACTTTGAACTTAACAACTCTTTCAAATGTTTAGGCTAGCTTCTATAAACAATAAATTCATAAAACCCCTACAGACTCCAACAAAACCCCTCTTATAACCAATAAAAAAGTACCATAAAAAACCATCATATTTACCTGACTCACCACCATGTGAAATGTCACGTATAACTCTAAAAGAAGACATAACCCTATGTAGGACCAAAATGACAACAGAACCCCACCCAAAAAACATATCGTATAACAAAAAGAGTAATTTACACTGAAAACGAAGATGACTGGAGCTCAGTCGAAGAGAAACAACAATATGATGAATACGACCAAACTAGCTCATACTTAGAAAACTGAAGCTAGTTCGCTTACTTTGGCGAAGTACATCAGGAAGAGGAGGAAAAAGAAGACACTTCCATAAAATACATTTCTCATTACCCTAGTGACTAGTCAGAAGACTTCACGACCACTAAGGAAATAATTTATAACTAAATAGGAGATTAATAAGAAATCTCAAATTAAAATTTAGTACTACATATGGATCCTAATTAAAAATTTAATAATTATTATTATTATTAAATAGGATCCAACCTTCACCCAATGTAAACTATTTCTAAATTAGAGCTCCAAAACAGATTCACATGAGAGGGATGAGTGTCCATTTGAATTAATACAATTAACACAAAAATCTATTAAAGAGTTAAAAAATTAAAAGACTCTATTACTGCCATCTATAAAGACCTAACCTATGGCCACCTCATAGACATAAACAAGAAGAAAGATTAGGACCTAGCTAAATACATCTAAGACAAAATAGGATTGATTGAAGTCACAACCAAAGAAACAGTTGGCTTCATTAGACTCTTTAACATTGATATTTTGAATGATGTCACAGCAAATGAAGTTACCTGCATATCAGTAGATGCAGACTACCAATCTCATATGAACAAACTTGAAATCCATGTAAAATGCCTACAAAAGCATGCTAACTTCCAAATAAGCGACCTTGTCTAACAGATAACCTCCAGACTTAAACAAACTATTGCTGAAAAATTACTTAAATTTTAAATCTCACCCAAAAACTTTGACTCTCAATTTAAGTTTAAAGATCTAGGAGATAGAATTCAAATACTCAACCAGAAGAGATAAAAAGGCAGAAGGAGAAACAACAACAAAGGAAAAGGAAAGAGAAGAAGAAGATGAAGACTTAGTAAACACAGAGGAGAGATTCTCCTTAATAACCAAAAGGGCTTGTCCCTTACATACTATATAGTGATTAAGATCGGGGGTCCTCAGAGACCTCAATGTAATCAAATTATTATTGTTATTATTATTATAAGATAGGTAAAGTTATTGGATTTCTCTACTTATAAGAATACTCTCTCCCCTATTTATGTTCCCATTTTAGAGTGAGGATTAGAAGTCTTATAAGTATTTGCTAATAACATATTCTCTTCTTCTTAAGAAGTAGGCAATATCATATTAATAGGGTATATTAAAGTCTTTATTTCTGCTTATTCAAGGCGTTTTTATTAAAAATGTTAACTAATATTTTTGTTAGATGTATATGCAGAGATCTTGATTATGTTGATTGAACTTTTACAATAGAGATGTTAAATTATACTTGATGAAATATGTGGCTGTAATTTACATTACCCCTCTGTTAATTCAAAATACTTTTTGATTAAGTCCAAATTAACAAAAGCTCCATTTGTGAAGCTTAATTTGTAGCTTTTAACATATAGCCCTTTTTCTACCTCTTAAATCTTTATTGTTCAATTTTATTCAATTAGAATAGTCTATCACTTAAATAAATGATGGAGTGCTTTATTTTTATATATAAATTAATAGTTTTATAACTTATATTTTAATGTTTATTATCTACTAATTATCAAAGCTTGACTAGGAGTTAAATAAGCGTTTAAGTACTTAGCTGAGTTAAATAGTATTATAGTTATTATTGTGGACCTTAAATTGATATTTTTATATCCATTTTAAATTCAGATTTGAGACATTTAGGCCTAAATTCTTTTAAAAACAAGTTCTTTAGGTTCCTATAAGTACATCCTTGGGGTTTTCCTCATTCTCTTCATTATTATAGTGTTTTTGACATTTAAATTTATTAAAATAAAGTGCCAATAACGAGGTGAAGGTGGCTGACTTGTCTATAAGTTATATTAAATTTTAGGAGGAGTATGACTATGGATGCCTTATCTATTGAGTTTAAACTTTTGAAGTAAATCTTTAATTTATTCCCTTCAATTTGGCTATTATAAGAGTTAGATTTCTCAACATACTAAATATTATATGTTTTAAGACTGTGAGAATGGGTGATAATATGTTTATAATGTTAGCATATCAATCATTATCAAGTCATTATTAAGTTATAATTCTTATATCAAATAAACAGCTTAAAAGGGATTAAACAGAATCCTAACGTTAACAGTATTTTAAAGTCTTTTAATTACTTAATTTTAATAAACCATTTTCATTAGCTCTTTTCTTTAAGAATCTTCTATGAAAATGTCACTTAAATCATTATAAATTAACGCAATTAATAATAAATTGAATAGTTTTCAATTATTAATTATTGATTTCAATTAGCATTTTTGAATGTATCATTAAGTATTGCAATTTTAACGATATAATATTTCTTAACCTATAAGCAATTCATCGGATTTCATCTCACTCATCATTCTCTAACATTAATATTTAATATATGGCTCAGAACCTTGCCTTTGAACCATAACTCATCTGCTTTTTAATGCTCTACTTTGGACATATTTTACTTTTATTACAAGTATTACTAATTCGTGTCCACTTTTAACCATATTAATCTGATTTGCCTTTGAGTTTTACACATATCTTTTAGATTTGAAGTTGCAAACTTAAGATGTTTTAAAATAGTTCATTGGTCATGATAAGTAATCACTTTGATGATTTATATTCTTCGCCCATTGCTTGCATTTCATATTAAAAAGTTTGACCATAAATCAAGGATGTTGCGTTAATCACACTTATATTTAAGTTAAATAAATCATTATGTTAAAAAGAATTAATCAAAACTTCAACTTACTATTTTATCACTTATACGATGAACAACTTGATTCTTTCAATTAAATTAAATATAATATTATAGCTGAGGTTTATATATACCATAGATTTATAATATTTTATGTGAGATTATCATGGTTCTTAAACTTCTCACTTAAAACAAGTAAAAATAAATATTATAGACTTCAAATGGAGAATCAAAGTGTATCTAATAAGCTGTATTTGAATATTGAATATTAGTCATAATTAAGGGAATAATACTACTGTTATAGTTTCTAGCTTAAATTATAACTTACAGTGTGTCTATGACACTAATTAATTGCAAGACAATGGTTGTTGCTCGACATAAAAATCAAATGACTCTCAATCAAATTGTTAATATTTCATCATTTATTTGTCATTCTCTTACTTTGAAGGGATTTATCATGATTTAATTAGTGTTTGACTAAATTTAAATGTGGTCTTCATTTATTTTCAGTTTATCTTCACTCCTTTGCATTTTAATATGGTTTAGTTTTCAACTATCCATTTAATGTTAACTCTCTTGGAATGTTAAGAAGTTTAATTTGTAACTATAAATTTACTCATTATTGTTTTACTGTTTTAAATATCTACCTATACTGTTATTGTTACATTGACTGGCTTGATTTTAGTTTTAATTAGTAGGTATTTGAATAATATTCTATAATGATGTATAAATCACTCAGGGAGGAAGTGAATTATTTTTAGTTATTAAGAGTCTTAGAATTATAAAACCTGCTATATTGTGGATTGATCTAAAATGAGTTTAACTTTGACCTCCTGCTCATTAATACTTATGTATTTATGCTTTTTAAAAATATTTTCTTAATATAATATCATGTCTTTTACTTGATAAAATTGATTAAAAACGATATTGACATAGAAATAACTGAAATATAATCTAAAATATTGATAACTATGGGCAACCGTGGTATTTGCTGCGGAAAGGCAGATACAAACGAAGTTATTAATGAAAAGAATCAAATACAGCAGGGAATTTATACTGGTAATGAAGGCCCCGATAGCAAAAGATCTGTTGAGTAAGATTCTATATAAATATTCTCATTCTTAATTCACAGATTTATAAAATAGAAGTGGTGGAAATGGTGGTGATCAACATGAAAATAACACTAACGATCAATTTATAATAAATGACTTCTAATAATTTAAATTCAACAATCTCAAGATACTTGTTAATGCAAAACAAGTTTCTAAATAATATAAGTATTTTATAGAATATAATGAGAGAATTGGTTTCAGATGATTGGGATCATAATTCAAATGATTAAGTGAGACGATTTGAAATAAAACCCTAAGAGTAATTTTTGAAATAAGTTGAATTTTAATTAAATACTATTTTTTTATTATTATAAATATTTGGTAGCTTTCTGTAATTTAATTAAAGTACTATAATATATATATATATAGGGGGATCTTTAAAAATCAAAAAGCTACCAACTATTAATAGGCAAATCTGATTAAATTTTTTTCTAACAACTATACCTTAATTATTATAATATAAACACTCTGGACCAAACCAAGATGCTGAGTCCTGAGAATGTAGAATCTAAAAGGAAAATACCCTTCCTCTCATCCTCATCTGTACAACTGAACCCCCAACTGCTACCGCCCATCCTCCATGCCCTACTGGCTCCCTCGCACATCCTAGAGGAGGGCATCTTCGAGATCAGGCTAATATGCCTGGTGGACAGCATGCCGACCTTGAAGAGATCCCTCAAAAAGATTCAAGGCGTTGCTTCCACCATCTTTGCCAAAATGAAATATCCCACTACTAAGATTGGTGGACAGTGCTAAGGAACTACGACGCTCGGTGCGCAAGCTTCCACAGAGCTGCCACTTATTGAAAAGATGTGGCATATGACAAGACGAGGGAGGAGTACTTGAGAGAAAGAGGCACAGTAACTAATAGTGAAGACTCGACTGAGGTCAGAGGTGGGGGGCCTCATAGACAACCTATTGGATAGATCCCCAACGGCTCTATTCCGAAACCCCAAAGATGAGACATTGCGACTCTCTACAGACCAAATGGAGTTGATTCCCTCAGCGGATGAAGGAGAAGAATGTGCAGATTTTTTGCCTGACTCCTCATCAGTGGACTGCCTTCCCCCAGAGCTCCATCAGTAGCTCAAAGAATTACTAAATAAAATAAAACAACCTAAGAAATATCGGATAAATCCCTAACGGACACTCAACTAATAACCTAGGGGCCAACATATCAATAAAAAACTAAGCAATAGGCTAACTGGCAAAGAGCTCCAGGGGATGTATGTGGAGGCCTCCCTCTATCAGTGTCACCTACACCCTTACAGATTTACTCTGGTGCTTTTACGAATTCATTTAGAGAATATCTCTTGGCTAGAGAAAAATAACTGATTAGCGTTAAAGGCTTTTCCACCACAAGATCAAACATGTTTGCCATCCTGAGCAACTCAGGAAGAATGACATTCTATGTACCCTGGGAGACTATAATTTGTAACGCTTAATGTTGATTTGAGGTGGCTCATAGGTGCATTCATCTATTCCTTGGTCGCCCTCAAGCACCAGAGCCTCTTGAAGGTCTGATAAGGGGTTAGTTTTTTTACCAATTACTATTGGGTTTCAACCAAATAATTAAATAAATATTATATTTTTTATAATAATAGGCAAAAATTAAAATAGAGTGCAACTTCGCCAGGGCGTTGACTCTGTACCCCTAACAATTGAATCCCTCCTTTCATTTAAAGGAAAATCGAATGAACCTAATTTCGCTTCTCTAAGACATCTTTTTCTTTCATACTAAAATGTAAAATAGTCTGGGAGATTTTGTAAGTTTTAAAATTTGATCGTTTAATAGAATAAATTAAGGGTTTATTATTGTTTAAATAGTTGCCCTATTTTAATTAATTAAAATTAAAACATTAAAACTTAAATTCGGTTATATAAATTGGAGAGCTCCCACTGCACCAGACTCAATGATGAAAACCCACGCCATAATCGCCAAAATCGTTTTATACTATGATAAGATCAGGACCAAGCAGTTCATCCCTCCCTTCGTCAGCATTATGGATCTGTTAAATCCCCACCTGAGGTCGACGATGGATATGACATGGCATGGCTCTAGTTCGTGAGCTTTACTCCCACACTTATGATAGAAGTACATTTTACTGACAAAACATTTCATAATTTAAGCATTTAAATATATTTTTCACTTATCTCAAACACCCCTCAAGTTAAGCTAATGGGGTTACACTTTTTTGAAAATTAAATGAATATATATATAAAGAAATATCAAACTCATTCTCTATATTATTGCTGATTATTGTATGTAAAAGACTTAATTAAAGCTTATTTATTATTATATTTCTGATTTACACCCTAATTACTTAAAATTTTACTCTTGGAGTTTTACCGATTTTGTTGCTAGAAATAAAAAGTAAAATATTAATCAGAATGGTAAGTTATATAATCCATATCCTTGCATTAGTTTTACTTGGTTCGAATTAGGTAAGATTTATCTACTACTTAACAAGACTGCTAACTTAGAGGTAATAGTATGAAACGGAATCCAAATAAATTTTAATGGTTCAAGATATGAAGGACAATGGAAGAACAATAAGGCTAATGGCAGTGGCAGATTAACTCATCTACACTATGATGGCTATAAAGGTGATTATAAAGACAATAAAGCTCATGGCAGAGTAATTTACACTCGTGATGATGTCTTTAGATACGAAGAAGAATAGCTAGAAGATAAACAACAATATGAAATTCGTTGAGAAATGGCCAGATGATGCTTCTTATGAGAGTTAGTTTTCTAAGAGAATGAAGCGTGGAAGAGGTAAATTAATGTGGGATGATTTAAGCACTTTCACTAAAGTCTTCTTATATAATAATATTCACTTATCTAGTATTTATGAGTTGATAGAAATAATAATATTTATTGGTGATTGATAAAAACAATAAGATGGAAGGTCACGGTACCTTAACTTAGTCTGATGGAAAATAATATATTTGTTAATAAATTGGTGAACAAAAATAATGTCAATATACTTTTCAGTGGCTAGATGGCAGAAAATACATTGGTAACTGTGCATACGCCAAAGGAAAAGAAAGGCACTGAGAATGGGAACATGGATAGAGAATCAGATGAATTGAAAACTAAAAGTAAATGATGTGTGAAATTGTATCTGAAAAGACATCCAGAAACATTTACTCATCCTATATAATTTGTTATTAGTTTTCAAAACCCAGTACATTAACTCGACAATAAATAATGAATATATTGTATTTTAAACACTCTTTATATTACTCAAAATTTGTATAATAGTTAAATAATTATTGTTTTATTATGATGATGAAGTTAAATTTAATTCTATGTTTATGTGGTATAATATTGATTAAATAAATGAATAAAAATTGAATTATAATAGAATTTTTTGAATAAATTGCCTCATAAATCTACTTTTAAAAGGACTTCTTAACCTTCTAACAAGTGTTAAACAAACAACAATAACAATCCGAACAAACTTAAAGGTATTAATTACTTTAAAGAAGATTATTTTTTCAATTTTTACTTGAGTAATTCCACTATTGTCTATAAATATGTTTAAAATTATTATTTTTATGGCTTAATTTCATATAAATTTATATATATTTATATTATTATTTTTATCAAATTATTGAAATAAACACATGTTTTATTATAAAAATAAATATTAATGCAGTTTTTAGTCTATCATACATAATTTAATTCAATTATTCATCTTCAAACAAATTGATATCACTTTAGAAATACGCCTTTTTGCTTAATTTTCGCAGTTACTTGAATAAGACAATTTCATTCCCATTTAGGAGGTAAAATATATGATGATAGGAGGGGTATTAATAACTATGACAAGATTAGTAGCGTATTATAAATTTGAATAATTAAAATTACAGTTTCATAGCATCTGTAACTTAATTTCTTCAAGAAAACAACTACTCTAATGTTTTCAGCTACATGCAAGCCAATCAAAACCCCAAAACCCTTTCAGTAGTTTGATTGAGTTTTTGATTGATAAAAGTAGACTATTAGTGCATACTTTATTAGTTTTAATAGGGTTTATGTAGGGGGTTTAATGTTTAAATATTAGTATTTTAAGTGAGTATATGCGAGGTTTGGGGTCAGTTTATGACAGTGAGTATATAGATTTATTGTTTAAGTTGCGTTATGGATGTGATTATTATGGTGATCAACTCAAACCTATTCTTAATTATACATCAATAGCAAGGCTACTTCATAAATCTCCTGCAACTGTGAGGACTCACTGTCTATTAGCATCGAATTTAAAGAGATAGCATCTTAATTCTAAGCCTAAAAGACCTCGAAAATTTTAGCAGCATCATATT
>ARYC01011198.1:0-14535 GCA_000711775.1 Oxytricha trifallax
ACCTAACTACCCAGAGATTTCAGTAACAAATCTCTACGAGGATGCAATGAAAGATGAGGAAGTTGTTATTTACCTTCCTAGCAAGAAGTAACTCTCAAATAAGTTACCTGAAAGAAACTTCTTCTTTTGTGTTCTTGGTACAATAAAAGAGGATTATTTGAGAGAAACTATAGAAGAAGCTCATAAGAAACGCTATTCTATTTCTCCTGAAGATTAAAAGAAGATAGGAATACTTATAAGCGAGACCTGGCTAGCAAAGCTTAAGAATCATCCTTATCTCTCTAATAAGCTTTTATTTATAACTTTTCAGGGTAACCTGGAACTGTTTTATTTCTAATGAAAGAGAATGCAAAGGTTCACAGAGAGAAAGTCTCAAACCATTCATTAAGTTAGCAAGAGACTTTATAATGAAGTTTAAAAGTCTGATGAAATGACATAGATGCTGGTGCTGGTACAAAGAGAAGAAACATGGGTCTTAGTAAAGCACCAGAGGAATAAAAGAAAGAGAAGCCGAATCAATTTAAGAGTTCGTTTGATATGTTAAATAATTCATTCATTTAAATCTAACACTTATTAATAAACATTCATTCTTCCTTTCCTTGCACATATCGTAGTCTAGTATTTACCCACTCTTTTGCAACTACTCTGTATTAAGTCTACTGTGTCGATTGGTAGATCATGCATTAGGTGATACAGCAAGAGTTTCTTGTAGTGAGTATTAATCTAACTCCAATAGAATTCGATTCCATTAAACTGAGGACTGTAAGAAACGTTATACATAGGAGTTATCTTTAAGTCTTCATAAGCTTTCTTAGACTCCTTAGTCTTATGAACTGAGAGGTTGTCAACAAACAGGATGATCTCCTAATCGTTGTATTTATCTCTAAACTTATGTGGGGACTCTATGTACTACTCTCGCTTAATAGAGCGAGGGTGAATCACATAACTCTCTAAGCCTGAATCTTTACTAATACCAACTAAAATTGCATAGGTGACTACCTTTACTACCTTTACTTTTTAGTCATAAACTTCTATGTTATCATACTTCTTGTACCATGACTTATTAATAAAAGTGTTTAAGGTAAACACAGCTTCATCAGCGTGTATGAACTTGATGTTATTATCAATAGCTCTCTGAATTTAATCATATATAGTTTAAATTATTACTATAAATGGCAGAGTAAAGTCAATCACTCTCTTCACTCTATTGACAGTCTTGAAGGTAATTACCATTCCTTAAATAAATATTTGAGATAGTCTATGGTGAGATACGCATGTCAGGAAACTTGCGATGAAACATCACAGCTCGCTAGTCAAGCGAGAAATGTGCCCAATACTTAAGAGTCTTAGAATCGCAGAAATATTAAATAATCTATTAAGAGAACTTTTATTTTCTTACAGGATGTTATCAAGAACCAGAGTTATAATGCTAAACAGCTAGCAAGCAGTGATACTTTATAGTCGAAGCACTCTTACACATTAGTTTGTCAATCGCACAATAATTCATCACTGGTTTGAGTTAGTCTATATTAACACTCTCTCCATACCTAAGCTTAAGCAGTAAATCTAAATATTTCTCATCCTAAATAGACCCCAAAAATCGCTAATTTCTATTTCCCATTTTGCAAGCTGGCCTAATTTCTCTACTAACCCTAATAAAACCCCAACTTTACCCTACTAATCAAAGGACTCATAAACCTCACTAAGGGGTTTTGGGGTTTTGAATAATTAATGTTTTTTCTTTCTTTCCAAACATTAAATCCTATTCAACAATATTGTTCCCCAGAAGCTTCAATAGGCTTTCTTATGATAATACTTCCAGTCATTGTATTTGGATTGGTAATAAGTTCAATCTTTTTCTTGTATTTAAAATACAATATTTAAAGGTAAATATTATATAGATTAATTGTTGAGACAATTAATTCTGCATGACTTTATCAAAAGTGCCTGAAATCACAGCGATTATAAAATTTAGGAAAATCATGTTTAGTGCCAACACACTCACTATCCAAATGCCCCAAGCAACTAAGATAAATAATTAGTTTTGATCTTTAAAAGTATCGAGCTCAAAATCTCCAGTAGAAAGTCTGAATGCCATCATCATATACCCTCCAAAAATGGATAAACCTTCATACTGCTCTTTGCTCTATCCTTTAAATGCCAATAAAAATAGAAGAGCAAATTCAACAATCAAAACCCCAAAACCCTTTCAGTAGTTTGATTGTTTTTGAATGATGAAAGTAGACTATTAGTGCATACTTTATTATAGTTTTAATAGGGTTTATGTAGGGGTTTAATGTTTAAATATTAGAATTTTAAGTGAGTAAATGCGAGGCTTAGGGTATGTTTATGACATTGAGTATATAGATTTATTGTTTAAATTGCGTTATGGATGCGATTATTATAGTGATAAACTCAAACCTATTCTAAATTATAATCTATAGCAAGGCTACTCCATAAATCTCCTGCAACTATGAGGTTTCACTGTTTATTAGCATTTTATTTAAAGAGATAGCAACTTAATTCTTAGCCTAAAAGACCTTTAAAAATTATAGCAGCGTCACATCAATTATCTTATTAATGAAAAGACTCTTAAATACTGGGCTCATTTATCTCTGGCCTAGAGAGCTGTAATTTTTTATAGGCAATTTCCTGAGCTTTACATCTCTGCTTAATCTAAAGCGAACATATATAAAAGAACGGAATATCTTACAAGACAGTCAATCGCATTAAAAGAGTGATTGACTTTAATGTTCCATTTTACAAGGATAATTTAAATTATATTCGATTAAATTCAGAGGGCTTAATAGCAAAATATAAACGTTCATACACGCTGATGAGGCAGTATTCACGTTTAATACCTTCATATCAAGGTCTTGGTATAAGAGTTACAGAAACATAGATATTTATGATCAAAAGGTTAAGGTTTAAATCTATGCTTTTCTTCGTGGAATAAGTGAAGATAATGGCCTCGAGACTTATGTTATCCATCCTCGCTCAATAAAGATCGAATAATACATAAAGTTCTTGTAATAGCTCAGAGGTAAGTACGCTGACTAAGAGATTATTCTGTTTCTAGATAACTTATCTGTCCATAAACTAAAGACTCAAGGAAGGAATATGAAAGGCTAAATTTAACACCTGCATTTAATGTTCCTTAAAGCCCTTAGTTCAATGGAATTGAATTATATTGGGGGTTATTGAAAGCTCATTATAAGAAATTGCTGCTCTACCATCTGATTCATGATTTAAAGATAGATACAGTCGATTTTATTGAGAGTGCTACTCAGAGAGTCAGCGATGATAAAGCTAAAGTATGCGCAAGAGAAGGGAGATTTTGTATATATAAATAAGTTCTAGATTTAAATGAATGAATAAGTTCCCATATTAAATTTGCCCGTAAATAGATTTGGCTTCTCTTTATTTTCTTACTCTTAAGGCTTGTTTAGGCCTATATTTCTTATCTTAGTGCCAGCTTCTGCATCTATGTTCATCTCGTCTGCCTTTTATAAATCTTTGAAGAGTTTCTTACTCAATTCATGTTTTACTTGAGACTTTCTCTCTCTGTTTAATTTGCTGCGCTCTTTCATCAAGTATATAGCAGTACCAGGTTTTTCTATAAAGTTAGAAGGCTAAGCTTACTTGAGATGAAAGGATGCTTTTGAAGTTCCTAGAGCCAGGTGTCACTTATTTTAATACCTTACTTCTCTTTTTCTTCAGGAGAGATGCTGTAGCGTTTCTTGTGAGCTTCTTAAATAATTTCATTTAAGTACTCAGGTTTCATAGTTGCAATAACACCAAAGAAGAAGTTTCACTATGGCAACTTATTTGAGAACTGTAGCTTTGATGGAAGGTAGATAGCTACGTCTGGGTCACTCATAAGATCGTCATATAGGTTTTTCACTGATATTTCAGGGTAGTTAGGTATCTCTATAATCCTAATTTCATTAGACTTAAAAGCTTTTTTTTCTTCACTCAGTAAGGCTTTTAAGAATGAGATTTTAGTTCCCTCCTAAGTCGGCAAGAACAATCCAACTATAATGGATTTATTAATCTTACTTAAGAACTTACCTTGCTATACCAAATATCTATAAAGGTCCTCTTTACTTCGAAATTTTCCTATTAAATCTTGAGATTAAATTCTCTTCATTGCATCATTCATAGACTCCATCTTGCTTCCTCTTTCTAGAAATGTTAATAAAATTAAAAATTATGGATATCCATTTTAAGTTTATTAAAATCTTACTATTAGATAGGGAGGACCTACTGGAGGTCAACCTTGAAAAGATATGAGGAGAAGCATTGAAAAACTTGCTCTAAGTTTCACAGATTGATTTCCATTTTTATCAATCTATCTCCATTAAATTGCTCCTAATAATGTTTAATTATTTTAGGAGGTCCTCCAAATTAAGTACAAACTTAATTAGGAGTTTAATTTTTAGGTTAAAACTTAATTACGAGAATATTAAATTTAAAAATGTTTAAATAACTTTACCTCAAAATTAAGTTCGAACTTGATTTGGAGGACCTCCTAGATAAATAAAACTTCATTAGGAGTATTTTAATTTACTAAATGTGTAAAATTCTCATAAAATATGTAAACTTACAGTCTTTTATGGTTAGTTAATTTTCTTACCTAGCAGCAAAGAATCTACCAGAGTGTCTTATACTCGACTATTATAGTTTATCAAGGTAGATTTTTCTCATTATTATAATAAAATATATCAGCAAATTAAAATGAGTGCTAACCTGTTAAGAAGAGCGGCTTTACTTGGATCAAGCCAATAAAACTTATCATTCAAGCAACCAAGAAAAGTAGAGACCAGAGACGCTTGTACTCAGTAGAAGCTTTCGGGGGGGGGAAAGTTTCCTGCACTCGTGATAGTTTCCTGCACTTTTTTTATATGTAAAATTTCATAAGTTTAACAATAAATTTCTTTTTCAACCCATAAATTTTAAGATATTTTTTATATCATGTGCGAACTGCATGAAAATATAGTGATATACATTATCTAATATTATATAACATTGAAAGAAATAATTAGAATTTTAACAACAATTGAATAAAATATTTGGAATTTCATTAGTACAGAGAGAACAATATTATGGTTGAGATACAGAAGTCTACTAATATCAGATGAAATCTATATAGTGGATAAATTTTATCCTTTCTTGGATGGTGATTAGATTCCATGTTAATAAAGATATTGATTAGTTGAAGAATAGATTAATAAATAATATATAAAAAAAATAAGTAAAAAATTTTGTTGATAAATGTGATAAAAATCGAATTCTAAAAATGAAAAAAAAATTAGTGCAGGAAACTAACCAAAAAATTTTTTTTAATAATAAACCGGTGCAGGAAACTTTCCCCCCCCCCAAGCTTTCTTATTACAACTTTGACCAGTCTAGCTTTTTTATTTAAATATAAGTTAAGTAGGAGGTTATCTAAGAATCTGTGCATATTGGGGAGGAGGTTAAACAACCCGCCATAGAGCATTGATAAATACCAGCAAAAGTAAACTGTTAATGCAAAGAATGCAATAAAGTTTTCTCTTACAAGTCAACTTATAAGAGACACTTGAGAGATATACACAACGATATGCCAAGGTTATATTCAAGCATTAAAAGAAAGATAGGATTTATGTCTGTGAGTTCTGTGAGAAGCCATATTCTCATACTAGAGACCTCAAAGTTCACTTAAAGAAAAAGGACAATCAAAGTTTTGTCCTTATTCATGAACTTACAGGGAATAGATTCCTCTAATAGAGGAGATCAAGAAACCTAGTGGAGTCTCTTTGAGTTAAAGTCTAGAAGTAAGTAAAAATGAAGAAAGCAGTCATGAACTTTCCAGTATCTGAGATCAATAAAATCATGGTTAAAATAGAGGCAATGAAGATTCCCATATTAAAAATTATTGACATAGATTCTTGCCAGAAAGCTACCTCACTCTTGAAGAAAAAATAGAGAAGAGAGTCATTACTGACGACTAATATGCTTACAAGATATATCCATTCAATTACTTCCTTGCTGATGACAAGTTCAAAATGGAATTTGCTAATGAGTATTATGCTCTTTAAAAGGCAAAGTTAAATGAGTGCAGGCATATCATCTGCTTGATGCTATTTTACTTGGTAAAGATCATGTAGCCTTCAGGCTTCCATTACTTGAAATGACTTACAGAGAATTCTTATCTGACAATAGATGTCAGAGATAAATTAGCTAGATAGTATAGCAGATAGTTGAAGGAATAGAAGAGCTTCACAAGCTAGGTTATGTTCATAGAGACTTAAACCCAGAGAACATCATGATGAACTTTCAGCCTCTTAGAGTTTATATTATTGACTTCAACAGAGCTCAAAGAGTGCAAGCCTCTGCATAAGGAAATGTAAACGGCACTCCTATATATTTCCCAGAGAGAGAGGATTAGAGAGATGGAGACTTTTAATGGGATATCTGGGCTCTAGCAGTAATAATAATAATAATAGAGATCGACATGCCAAGAAACGATTACTTTAGCTGCAGGGGTGAGAGAGATTCTAAGCAGAGAATCAAACAATATCTAGATAAAAATAAAATAAATGGAGGTCTCAGAGAACTTGCATACTCAACTATTATCAAGCCAAGCTAAGAGAATTAAAAAACAATAGAAACAATCAAACATCAACTTAGAAAGATAAAATTCAGAGAACTGCTACATGACTCTAAGCTTATATTTGTGTGAAATATTTTAAAACCTCGCTTGTTATACTCACTTAAAATACTAATATTTAAACATTAAACCGCTACATAAACCCTACTAAAACCCTAATAAAGTATGCACTAATAGTCTACTTTTATCAATCAAAAACTCAATCAAACTACTGAAAGGGTTTTGGGGCTTTGAATGATTTCAATATCATAAATTAATATATTTGTTATTGATAAGTAAAAAGAAAGCAACAAAGAATTTTAGATCAATAAACGCTTCATAAAACATCGAAATCATAAAGCTAAATCCTTCATAAACTTAAAGATGGAAGTTAAGATGGTAATATCCAAAGAGTAACAAAACAATTTAGAAAATCAAGAGTCCTTAATGATGTTCTGAAGAGTCATTTATAATAACAATTGGGTAAGTCATTAGTATGAAGATTAAATTAAGTACCAAGTCTTTTTTAGTGTACCAATTGTCTGAAAATAAACCATAATAATTAAAAAATATAATTTAAAAAACCCAAATCACAACAACAATTATAAAATATGTTATTGATAAGATTTTAAAATTTTATAATTCATGAACTAACCATAAGATTAAATTATAGTAACTAAAGAACTTCTCAAATATATCTTTAATTCTTGATTCTTAGTCCTTAACTATACTAATTTCTAAATTGTTTAAAAATTTTCCCCTATCATGACATTTTTTTATATTTCTAGAAAATTAGAAAATTAATACAAGATAATATTAAAAATTAGTAGATATGGTCAATACTTTTGAGGATATTGGAATCAAGTTCTTAAGGATGGATCAAAACATAGAAAATATGTATATTTATCTCTTATTAAATTTATTTCCAAAACTTTTATTAAAATAAAGATAAATTATGCCAATTAATAGTTTTATAATATCAAAATGAAAATTGAAATTTGCTGTGCAGATAAAAATGTCAAATCTTATAACATAAATAAAGGGAAATCCAATTTTTATAAATTATTTTTATGAAAGCGAATAAAATTCTAAAGAAATAAGTATTTCTTAAATTTTGAGGATCTCGTAAAAGGATGATATTAATGGGAAACTTTTAAAAGTGGTAAATAAAGAAGTAATTATAACAAGTATTGTAGGAATACATTTGAATTTGGAAAATTAATATTGAATTCTAATATTGGAATATTAATCAAAATCTTGACAGTTAAAGTTGGCCAATTTAAACGATCTTGGGCTCATTCGATAGAGAATTCAAAATTAGCTGGACTTTAATATTGGCGGTACTATTTTATCGCATCACTGAAGCGAGATAACTCGACTTTAATGTGAGGGTAAAATTATTGAATTTAAAGGTGTAGAATTAAAGTCAAGTTATCTCGCTCCAGTGATGCGATAAAATAGTACCGCCAATAACAAAGTCCAGCTAATTTTAAATTACCTATCGAATAAGACCAAGATCGTTCAAATTGGCAAACTTTAACTGTCAAGATTTTGATTAATATTCCAATATTAGAATTCAATATTAATTTTTAATTAGAAATTGATTTATTTAACCTTAAAAATGGCAAACTTTATGTCAAAAAATATGAATTTTAAACATCAGTGTTGAACCATTATGTTTGTGTAAAACTTTGTAAAAATCAGAAAAACTAACAACTACAACAACTTAATGCTACAAATACTACAACCACAACTACTATCACAACTACTACTAAAAGGCCAAACCCCAATTTTTTTTAACTTAACATCATCAGAATATTACAACTGCCACTAATTTGGTTTTTCTCTAAATTGAACTTGAAATAGGAATTCCTGGGAGTTTCTGTTCCGACAATATTATATTTAATTATAATTAATTTTCCAAATTCAAATGTATTCTTACAATATTGAAATTTAATTTAAGTTTCTTCCTCATTTATTTATTTAAATCTTAAAATATGTATCTATAATGGGAAAGAAAATCTTTACTTTTTTATTATTTTAAAGAAAAGCAAAGTCAAGATACGATTATTATTGTTTCTATATATTATAACTTGAGATATTAATTTAAATTTATCAATTAACTAGTTTAAGCGGTACTAGATTTTCCAAAATTTAACAATAATTTATAAATATTTAATTCAAAATTACCTGGAATTTATAATTCGAGTAACTATGTTTTTATCGCTGGTGTAGTATCAATCGATATTTATTTTGGGTGAAATTTTAATTTATATCAATGAGAAATTTATGAGAGTTTAATCTTATTCCATAGATAAGATAGAACCTCCATTAGTAAAACTAAAAGTTTTGAATTCTTTTTCTAGCAATTACTATATTTCCTTGTTTTGCACAAAAAATATAGTCAATTTTTAATTAGATTTATCTAATTAATTTCAATCTTAAAATTTATTCAAAGATATTAAAATAAAGAAAGATACCAAGGTCTTAAATATCAAATTCTGATAAGATTCGCAGGAAATAATTTTGATATCAATACGATTTTTTTTAATAATCTTATGTTTTAATATTTTTAAATTGTAAATTTAATGCGTGCAAATTTTTTAAATGAACTATATAAAGAATATGTTAAAATTCAAAATATATAAAATTATTTTTTTATAGTTTCATTATTATAAGAATCAAAAGATAGAGATAATTAAATGCATAATGGCCCAGTGTAAACCTCTAAATACATAGTTTATAGTCCTAATTAAGCTCTCGTTTTTTATTTATAGTAGAATTCTATCTTTTACCAATCGTAATCAATATTCCTTTTAGCATAAAAAATGATTTGGAATAAAATTAAAACTTAAGTATTGTTTAGTATATACATAAATTTATCTTTATTATCAAATCTTAATCCCACCATGAACTACTTATGGGTTGAGTGTATAATCTTACAAAGCAAAAGTATTGAATCAAGTTTTATATATTTTATTTAAGATAAATTAATTTTTAATGCAAACATTGAACTAGATAAATTTTAAATAAGTAATAACTTTTATCAATAAGTTATTTGATTTAATTTCTGGAAAGTTTATGGACTTAAATTGCTATTTTAAATAATATTAATGATAAGTTAAAATTATTAAGATATCTTCAATGTTTGTAAACATTTTTTAAGTAAAAGAATAAATGTAATTCATTATTTTAAATGCAAATATTTCATTTTCAAATATTTTTTATAAAATATAAATTGTCTTTGAGATGTCTTATTAACATCAATATCCAGCTAATTAAGTAATATGTGTTGAATATGCATATAATCCAAGTTTAACATGTTATTTATATTAGATAATTGTTTGATTTTTTATATTTATAATTTGTTACGAACCACCCAATTCTATTATCTGTAACATTTTGATTATCGTCAGTTGATTTATTGAATTATTTAAAAGTTGATATTATCTGGGGAATCATTTATATTTATATATTATTAATATATAAATATAAAAGAAAAACGGGAAGTTTTCCTTGAAATAGAGATGACATTTTTACACAGGCATGTATTTTTATTTATGAATTAATATGTTATCTAAGACGAAGATAATAAAATGAATGCGAATGGCATTAACTTTTATATAAATATTTATATTTGATGATATATTTTTGCTTATTTACAAGTAAAACTGGATCTCTAATGATAATTTTAAAAATATCACATATGTATTTTCAAGTTAATATATTAAATCTGTTTAACTAAAAATCCTAACTCATAATAAAAATCATTAAATTATTAAAAAATAATTGCTCATTAGTTTTCAAGACAAGAAACTACTTTTGGATAAGGATTGGAAACATCCTTCTAAATTACTCATGTAAAAGTCTTTTGTTTATTAAAATACTTGAATTGTAAATTTTGTAAATAAATTTAATATTAAAAATATCTATTTATAATAACAAATCTATAAAATACTTTTTTCTAATTAACCATAAAATTATTTTTTTTTATTTGGCATTTAGTTTAATATTTTTCAGTTATGACCCAAAAAATGTTGGAAACACTTTTTTGTTAATACCAGATTTTTATAGACACCCAATATTATAAATAAAAGAATACAGAGTCGAGTATATTTAATATCAACAGCCCGAGAAACACAAGAATATTTTAAGGATTTATTCATATTTGAGAAATTAATTTAAATTTAATTTTAACTAACTAAAATCAAATTAGTATAAGTCATTAATTTATCAAAATTGAATGATCTATGACTTATTCGATAAATTATTCTAAATTAACCGAACCTTAGAATTGAAACTACTATTATTATAATATTTAAGATTAATAAATTCTACTTGAGTTGAGTGTATATTATGCTGGATTAAGAGGTTTTTATTAAGAAGAATTAAGGAGAAGTTAAGTTTATTTTACAGAGATGACACTAGATAGAACCTATTTTATTAAAATACACATAATTAAGAATTCTATATGGAATAATCTCTGAATCGAACAATTTTGAAAACTTTAACTCTGATTATTTTTTTTAATTTAAATTGAATTTAAATTTTCCGATTTCCAATATATTTCAATAATATTATATTTTTTTATTATCAAGGTAGATCCTAAAATTCTTTTTTAGTTTTAGGACAACTTAATCTGACCAATATTTGGGTATTAAAATACTTTAATTCCCAAAAATCTTTTTAAAAAATCTTAAAAAGCAATAGATTATATAAGTAGTTTTTTTTTTAATTATAATATTTTCATTTTTCCTACCCTTCAATAGTAGTCAATTTAATATAAATAATAAAATTAAATGAATAATGATATTAAATATATAATTGTACAATTATTGAGTCAATTAGCAATTAAACAACATCATTTTCAAATATTTCTAGGTTATTGATATATAAATATTGATAAAATACAAAAGAAAAGGAATTTATTTAAACAAATTAAAAAGTATCAGTCATTATTTTGATAAATTAAAATATTTTCTTAAGCATGGACATAAAAGTGCGAAAAAACGTTTGCATTCTTAATAGTCTTATGCATTATTTACTAACTGTAATTATTTAATATAATGCGAATATTTATATTAGTTAACTTCCCCAAAAAAGTTCTACTTTAATGGACCAAAGATAATTGCTGTATTTTGTCATACATTGTAGTTTCCAATAACAATTTGTAGAATCTAAGAATTCAATCTCTTCCCATTTTATTTTTACTCTGCTCTTATATCCGGTCTTTTATTATATTAAAATATATTTTTTATCTTTTTAAAACAGTATTTTAAAAACCTATTTAAGTCTTGTAAGTCAAGGAAATAAAAATATAGATAATTCAAAAATTCTAGTTAAAGATGTGAATTTAATTTACCTATATTTGCGTGTGCGAGTATTCTCATTTTTAATTTGAGAAACTGAATATATTTTCTGTTTTAAATAATCTTTTTATTTCAAAAATTCATGATCGATATTAACAATGTATCAATATATTTATATATAAATTCCTAGTATAATTGATATTTGGAAATTAAAAATAAGTATAATTACTTAAATTCATAAATTATTTATAATTAAAAAATCATTAAAGTAAGCTTTTAAACTTGCTGATTTTTATCTTTTTTTATTTATTTATTAAGACTAGTCCTTGAATTCATCATTATTTTAAGCTGTATATGTAATATATTGCTGGGATTTTGAGCACCCAGATAAGCAGTGCAAGGGATTAATAATTTTATTTTAACTCTGGAAATATTTTTGGCATAAAATTAAATTGAAATATTTTTGTAGGTTTATACAGCTTAAAATCAAATTTAAGAAAGTTATTGTAGTACCTTAAAGCATCAAAGAAATCGTCTATGTTTGAAAATGTAGATCTCATGCATGTTGATTTATACTCACAAGGATGTAGATTTACACTGGATTATTCTCCCTATTAAAGTAAGGAATTATATTATATACATACTAAATTAATTTAAGAAATAAAAAGACAGATTTATATATTTAAATAAAGGCAATCTTAGTCTCTGGTTTATGCATAAAATTGTATGTAAAGTATTCAATTTTATCTGACTCAACAAAAGATGGCAACTCTTGAATGTCATTTAAAATAGGAGAATTCATACTGATTAACAATAATTAAATTACATTTTCAATATAATTTTCTATAAGTCAACTTTTTATTTTAATTTCAAATGCATCAAAGTTTGCAAAAAAATGAAAATAATTATTAAAAGTTTAAGCTGATGATGATTGAATGAATAAATTATAAAATTTATGAGGGAAGAAATAAAGACTCCTTGCAAAATTTTATTGTCCCCATTAAATTTCTAAACAAATTAATAATTCATCAAGATTAATCAAGATAATTTCCCTCTCCAATAATTCTTTTACATCGTAGTTATTTCTTACTAATCCTACTAAATTTTTATCTATAGTTAAGCCTGTCACAAATTGATCCTAAAATTCTATGAATATATCTAGGAGCACTTTCACACACCTTTTTGAATCTATTTTAATTGATTTTATATTATTTAAATTTTTCAACTAATTTTTATTGTTTATTTATCATTATTTTTTAATTTTAAATTGCATTACCTAATGCACTTGGCTTCTCTCTAATTTCAATGAAAAGCAAGGGGATATTAAAATATATTTTAATTTATATATCTTCCTTTTGAAAAAGAGTCAGTTCTTATTGTAATGCCTCTAGAACTGCTTTTAGATTGACAGTATCGAACAAATTTCCAAGAATACCATGACATTTTAATAGTTTCTTGATTAAATATATAAATTTAGTAATTAATTGAGTAAATTTATAAAGAGATAAATTAAAAGATTAGCGGTTGATTTCTCCTTATAATATCAAATATTCTTCTATTAGGCGTAATAAAAAATTTGACTTATAATAAAGTTTTTAATAAATAATCAATTAATGAAAAAAGTCTATTTTAAGTTAGATTCCAATTAAAAACTAGCAAAAATTTTATCAGAACCTTGAATGAATGATTTAGAGACTTTAATTTACTTTTTGAGGCACTTGTATTAAAAATTTTATCGTTTTATTTTATTAATAACAGTATAATTTTAATGTAAGAGTCTGAAGTTAACATATTTATAAAATTAAGTGGCGATGAAATTCTATCTCTAAAACTTTATAAACATAGAAAAAGGTCTTATTTTAAATGAAAATCATATCCCTCTTTTTAAATTTAATTATTTTATAATTGAAATATAGATTATTTATTATTTTTTGAATGCTTAAGGTTTACAAAAATCTAGCTTCTGCTTAGTAAAATGCTGTCTCTATAATATAAATTATAATAAATTGGAGGGAGATAAATTGATATCTAGTTTTTTTAATATAACATTGAATATTTTTTAATTAGATATATAAAAAAATATTATTCATATAGTCTTTCAATCAAATAACATTCCCTTATTAAAATTATATCGAAATATTAGGTTCTTATATTTTATTCAATTAAAAATAAAATTAATTTGTTTAAAAGATTTATATAAGGTTTAAATGAAGAAAAGAAAAAAAAGAAAAGAAAATTCATTTAAATATAAAAATATATATTTATTGGCAATATTATAAGAATAAATATAAACCAACAAATTACAAGTGTTTTATGTTTATATTTAAAGAGTTATAAAGTTTTATATACAGTTTAGAATTTTGAATAATATCATTTTATAATTGAGTTGTCGTATAAAACTTTGATTCTATTTCTGTTTCAAACTTCAACCTTTAAACTTTTATTATCTTTTTTATTATATATAATTTAATCTCCTTAATAACATAATTTAAATCTAAAATATTGATTTTTTTAATAATATTTTGAGATTACAACTCATATAAAATATATTTAACTCTTTTATAATTATACTGATGAAATCTTTAAGTTAGTTCT
>ARYC01011199.1:0-15619 GCA_000711775.1 Oxytricha trifallax
CGAAAATATTTATAATGAATTGTTAAAATGTTGAATGATTGATTTTTAAAATCTAAACGAATATATTTCAAACTTAAAAATCAAATTTGAGGAATTCTCACAAAAATATAATAATTATGATTAAAAGATTTAAGAATACCTATCAATTAAACTTCCAAAATTTCTAAATAAAAATTATAACCACTCTATCAGCAGTCAGTTTATAAAGCAAAAAAAGAAAACGTTAAAAACTCAAATAGTCTCATAATTATGTAAAAATTAAAATATTTTTTATATTTTATTATAATTAATTATATCTAATTGAAAGAAAGATTTGAATATTCAAATATTTGGATATATATTTTGCAATTATAAAGGAATTTACTATTTATAATTATAATTAATTCATCTATTGTAAACTTTAGTCGAATCTTTGATATTGGAAAATGATTGTCTGTGATTGTAAGTGCTTTAGTTATCTTTATTATTAAAGTACTCAAACTTTATCAACTTTTAATGCCATTAACTTTTTTTTTAATTTAATTAAATTTTTATATTTTAAAAGCGAGTTTTTTTTGTAATTAAATTTCGAAAGTTCGATATTTTTGTATTTTTTTCTTGATAAAGAACATTATTGATTGATAATCCATTTAAAAGATCATTTATTTTTTTCAATTTCTTTTACATTTTACATTTAAATGTTTTCTTAATTTCACAAAATTTGATTTATAATGTAATTGATTAATAGTCTACCATTTTTTTAATTTATTAATCTTATTTATTCTTTAAATTTTAACAATATCTATATTCTATTTCATAGGAAAAATTTTTTCAAACCTATTTTCATATATTTTTGTAAAAGTTTCTTCATAGTTTGATCATTCTTATTTTACATCTATTTACATTTGTTTTAAATCAATTTAAATAAGACTTTCTCATTAAAATAATCATTATCTCTAATTAACATTGTGAACTCTTTCTTAATATATGTTAAAAAAGTTTATTGAGGATTACTATTTAAATAAGTATTTTGCTTTGTTCATGCTTTTTATCACTAATTTTTAGTGATAAGTCCTATAGATAAATTTGAAGTAATTTATCATTTGTTTAAGAAGAAAAATATTAAAAAATATAATAAATTTGTTTTAATAAAATAATGATAATTTTCCAAATTATATTAGCTTTTTTATTTAATACTCTCCTATATGTTATTAGGATATTATTTATTTAAAAAATGATTACGATAGGTATTCTCAAAATAATTGATACACCTTTCATTAACACATATGACGAATTTATCATTTTACAAATATTATTCGTCTTAATCATCATAATGACATTTTGTTTAAAATTTAGAGTGAAAATAATATTAACAAAAAATCATTTTTCAACTCTAATTGATGATCTTTTTGTGAATATTTTGTATAAACAATATCGTTTTATCTTATTAGATCAACTTGTTCCTTTTTGTAACTTCGAATTTAAAACTAATTACTCCATTAAATTGATAGATTTATCTATTTTTTAAAATTATTTGTTTGGATCTTTAATTTTATTCTATAATTTTTGAACTTTTAAATGCTTTTAATTTAGCCATTTTTCTTTAACAGTTTCCATTTAAATTATAATAAATAAATAAATAATTAAATAAATAATCATTGCTCTATTTAATTTTTGTATGAGATTTGGTTTTCATCTTCTATACAAGCCAACGATAACTTTTCATATTATCAATACTTGAGACCATAATGTTTAATCAATAAGTTGGCCATATCTTGTCATCATCATATTATTACATTTTATCTGTTTCTAAAATAACTCCAACTTTTTTTAATTGGCTAAATGCTCTTGAAATAATATGTTTTTGGTTTCTTTTCCACTGAAAATCTCAATATTGCAGAATTTATAAGGACGATTATCGAGTTGATGAGTAATGGTATTGGTCGTGTATCGTTATTTGAATGTATTAAAAATAAAAATATAATTCTTCGAAATCCACAGATAAGTTTAGAAACAAAACAATTCAATAAGTCTCACCGTATACTAACTGATTTAATTTTTATGTTAGTTATTGTATTTAGAATATAATCAAATGTCCAATTCATTCCACAATTGATATAATATACCTTGTCATGAAAAGATTCCTTGAATAAGATTGAATGTACTCTAAGTCCAAGAGTTTCTTCTAAATTTGTATTATTAATCTGAAAAAGGCAAATCATGACATCTCAGTTATAAAATATTAATGATTATTGATTTTTCTTTTCTCATTTACTCTTGATCTGATAAGTTTCCAATACTTAATTTATTTAAGCTCTTTTATCATGCATCGAGACTAGCGTCAAATCTTAATAATCATAAAATAACTAGTAGCTACCTCTGATATGTAAATGTTTATTTTGTATCTTATATGGATTAAGTTTTCTGAGATTCTATATATTCTCAGTATTCTAATCTATTGTTAATAAGTTCATAATTTTTATCTTTATTACGATAGCTATAATCATGTTTTAGAAAATAATAGAATTTAAAATCAAATATTCATTTTAATTCTGTGACATTTGTTTACGTTTTATAAAGCTTCATCTCTGTAATAAATAATTGTGAAACAATATTATAAGATTGATAAAAATTGCCTTATTAATTATATTTTAATTAAATAAAATGAAATTAGTGACTACTAGCACAACTTCTATAAGAAAACAAATCAATGAGATTAAATGATGAAGAACAACAATTTGCAATCAATTATGAGTCTTTAGAAACTTGATTATAATTTTTTATTTAACTTTCAATCAACACCAGGCCAGGTGCTCCTGAATAAATAATTATGCAAGATTTCCTTCTTAAAATTTACATTTTGGTAAATGTAGCTGTTCCACAATCATCTGTGTATATTGTTTCCATTATTATTAATCTATTTCGTTTTAATATATAAAGTCTCTTTTATTTTTCATCAAGCATGCTAATGGATATAATATTTTAATTTTCATAATTGAATCTTAACTAATAAGTATAATTTTTCATCAAAAGTTGTATAATAACAAGTATATTTCCTTATATGGTATCTCTTTAGTGAGATTGTGTCTGTTTGGTGACATTTGTTTATTTCTGTTTAATTATCTAGAAGTCTTACAATGTGTAGTTTGCTTATGAATGTAATTGTAAAGTACTTATCTATATATTCTCTTCTTTTTGCTGCTGATATATATATAGATAATAAATTAAATGTTGCTACATATATAATATTAACTAATCTTTTAATTATTGAGATAATTTATGAGTTTAACAAGATTCCATAAACTAACTAAAAAAACAATGTTATTATCCGCCATCTCTTATTTGGTATTTTATGTGTGCTTATCATCATTGCTATAATTTTATAAATCTTATCACAACTAAAGTTATATTTCAATTGTTGCCCTTAATTTAACATTCAATAAGTTGTAATAAACTGCAATTATAACTTGTCTTTATAATGTATATTATGTCGATAAATTCTAGCTGTAAGCATAAATCTAATTTCAATGTGCTATAATATAACAACCTACAGATACTCCTGATTTAATTGGAAATGTGTTTTTTTGTAACTAAGGCATTTATTTATTTGATTTTTCAAATCTTTTAGATAGTAGCACACTCGTCTAGTAATAAATATTAATCTCTCATCTCATGAATGACAGTGCTTCTCATCGAATTCTGAACAATCACAATTAAAAATAGTGCGAATGAGAATAGCGATGGATCTAATGTGAATAGGAATATTTGCTCATAAAAATAGCAAAAGGAAAGGAGAGAGAATGATTGCAATAAATGTTTGAATAATTGATACATTATGTTTATTATGATATTTAATTTTTTAATAGTTAGAATTTAAAACATGTGACTACTTTCGAAGAATGTTCAGAGCGAAATATTGGCAATTTAGCACAATTTCGTGGAGATAGTCAGAAGGCTTAGTCTTCATTTTAGATATTATATTGATTTTAAAAATTAGCACTTTAATATATAATAAGTGTTTATTTTTTTATCTTTTGAACACTATTTGAGTAAACTCAAAATGAAATAATTTATTTTGTATTGCTACTTTCACTTTCAAATATTTAATCTCTGGATTAATAATTATTTACGGTATCTTTAGCTGAAGAAGTATTTTATATTTTAGATAGTTTGTTAGTTATTATGGGATAAAAATTTATTAAAAATAAAGCCATAAATTGCCTATTTAATATTAATAGTTTTTTTTCCTAATCTTATGTCCTGTACAGTAGTTGGAAAACTCGTATGATAATCACAAACTTTAAATTCGGTAAAAGCAATTTTTTGGTTGTAAATGCATGAATCAATCATTTTTGTTTATAGTTTCGTATTAATTCTACTATATTTGAATAAAGGTGGTGAATTGTGAAATAAATTCAAATTTTTCTCAAGTATTATCTGTTGTTATAATTTACTATTGTTAATTTTAGTTGCTTAATGACCATATTCATGTTTTGCCCAAACACTTCAACATGTATATTGCTAGTGTTGAGAAAAAATATTCATCAACATGATTAGTTTTGGTATTAATCTATAAAAACCATGACGTTTGTACTACTTATATTTAGATTCATACTTTGTTTAATATTAAGTAAAATGATCTTGATTAATATATGATTAATACAATAATTTTTAATATAATTAGCTTTATATTTCAAACGTCGGCAGTTTTTGAAAAGTTACGACGGTTGTTGCGTTTTTTATAATTATTCAGTTTATTCAATATAATGATAAATTAAATGTAATTTGTTTTTTATCAGAATTATGAAGATTAAGGATTCAATTATCCTAATAAATTTCTTAAATCCTTTAGGATCTATAACAATCCTTACAGATTATGTATATCAATATGAATTTTATATTAAAGAATAATATTCCAGGCAATTATAGTTAATAGCTAAATTTATATAATTTTAATTATTCTTTAAAGATTAATATACTTCCTTAAGGATTAGTAAAAAATATAAGGTATTTTGAATCCTGAACTTAGTTAACTATAATTGTGATTTGGGAATATTTAATTATTAAGTCATAAAATCTTTTGCAGAATTTAAATTTTAGCAGCAACCGTCGGCAGTTTTATAAAACTGCCGACGGTTGAGAAAATTATCAATTAAAGTTAGTTAAATAAGCAATATGCTTAAGAGAATGAAGAGTATATTATTAGAGTTTTAACATATATCATCTTTAATTCAAAATTATAATAATTTTTACAATCGTCTTGGTCTTTATATAATGTATTATAATACCATTCAATAACTTTTTCATTTATCTAATATTTGGCAGCTGTTCTCCATTGATATCGCTTAAATGAATGAGCACATTCACTAAGCTCAATTCCTTTTAAAATTTTGATCCTTCTCCAGTAGTACTACTTAAAATTGTCAATAATCTCACTACCAGAACAGCCAAACTTTAATTCTAAAAGGATCTTTACATATTCTGCCAGGATTTAGAACATTGTTCTGTGTTTTGACACTTTAGCTTGGTTTCATCCACAAATTTAGGTTAAGGATAGACTTTTAGGCACCCTGATATTCCTTATAGACTTTAGGTTAATTCCTTAAAGATTTGAAGATTCATGAGCCAGCTATAACCAGAAGACAAGAGGAGGACTTCTAGCACTTACTGGAGCAAAATATTTTAGCAGGCACTGAAAGTAATGATTGCATGTATGTTTTATTCATGGATAATCGAGCAATGTAGTTTAAACTTATTTTAACAGCTAGATAGCTTATTCATCATTGTTTTGTATATTCTTTTTATTTTTGTTGAGTCGCTGATGGAACATATTTGTCTGACTAATAATAAAAATATTTATGAGTAATAAAGAAGTTCTAATTTCTATTTCATAACTTTACCTGTATTTTGTATTTTTATTAATGATTCTTATTTACTGATAGTTACAATGTCATTATCAGATATAAATATTACTTTTCCATTGCTTTCATAAGGTATAGCAAATGAATTATTAATTCTATTGTATTTATTTTTATTTGCTACAATCTGTTGGTACATCAAATCTATCATCTAATTGTTCTGTATTTAATATGCACACTTACAAAATTATAATTATTTTTCCATGATTTTAATATATAGTGTTTATAACTTATTCATTTTATCATAGTTGCTTTATTGCTGTTGTTTATTTCCCTTTCTATACTTTTAACGGTCATATTTGATATTTGATAGTTTGTTGTAAACTGTTATTCTCATAGTTTGACTATTACTATTTCGATTTGATTTGAAGGTAAAATAGATCCATTTTAGAATTATTTGGGTTATTTAATTCTTAAGATAACTCTTTTAATTTTTACCATAATTATCTTTTCATATATAGGCAAATATAATTTTATTTAAAATCTATTATTGTTGGATAAAATTTGAATTGGGAAAATATCTTAATCCTTATTAATTAATAATCAAATTTATGAAAGTTCAATAACTTAAAGCATATGCTATAAAACCCCAATGCTGTTATTTACAATTTTTTGTAGACGATAGAAATTAATCAAAATGAAATAACTTGAAACTTAATATCATATAACTCACTTCACAAATTTGCCAATCTCTCTCAAGGTCTTGGGCTGCTCTTGCCTCTCCCGGTCCAGGTCCTTGATCTCTGCGCATTCTCCATCCTTTGGTCTGAATTTCGATGCTTCCTTCATCAACACATCCACGGTGTCCTGGGAGATGGCGGCCTTGAATCTCTGCAAGAACTTAATGGGGATGTGGGGGGCGCTCTGCATGAGCATGTCCAGGTCCTTAGTGAATCTCTTTAGCACGATTTCTCTTCTTTGCCTTTCTTTGCTTATTGACTGAGGGCTCTGATCTCTATCAGCAGCTCGGTTCATGATATTGTCTACAGTTTCATTATTCTTGATTGGATCTTAGTTAGTGGTAGGCAATCAGATTGTCAAGCTCAGGAGAACTTCACATTGGAATTTTTCAAATCGTTGAATTTTACAGAGAGCTTGTCGCAGGCGAATTCGATGATTTTTAGCAAGCCACCATAGTCGTATCGTACCTCGATCGAGAGAGCGCAGCCTGAGCTAGCGAGTTACAAATAACTGAGCAGGCAGCTGTTTACCAGACAAAGATTATTAAGGGTATACCTTTGCTGATGACGCCATGTAGGTGGAATATTCAAAATCACTCGACCCTCAGAGTCCTCATAAGTCGGCTCCATGCAGTGAGTGCCCTAATGTATGCCACCTTAAGCCAACGCATGAAGAGTGCTGCCCCCAAACAGGCCAGTTTGACTGTCATAGACTAGGGTGCCAAGAATCCTGATTTAGAAGGGTTTACTCTGATACACTTTAGCACTAGAGTAGTATGAATTTCACTAAGGCGCAATGCACTAGAGCTTCGTGCTTTGGCATAAGAGTTTAGTGCCTTTGGCTACTCATGAGTATTCAGGATGCCAACTGGCTTGGTGGCTGAGCCAAAGTTATCTGGACAGCAGGCGTTCTTGAGATAATTGCTGGGACTTGCCATCTGATCAGTTATATTAGGTAATAGGTTACGTTGTGCTCCTTCCCTACATATGGTGTGAACAATTAAGGCTCGAATCTTACCTTGATAGAGGTACAGAGACATCCGTGGTGGGATCCAAGAAGTCACCCATGGTTTGGTGGTGTGCCGAATCATCATGAGAACATCCAATATGGCGGCCGCCATCTTCCTTCTAAATACTACAAACGCTATCCAAAGCCTCGTCCACTAATGTCGAATAAGAGAGCGTGGAGCGCAAGCCAAGAATACTGCTAACCACTCGTCAGAGTGGTCCCCGGCTTCTGTTCGCCTTCTGAATGTTGCTCAGGAGATTGCCAAGGCGCTGTTGGAAAGATGTCTTGGTGAGCAGGGGATCGTCGAACTCAAGATTATCGAGCAGTAGATCCTCTGATGGGTCATCCAACAACTATGGGTCGTCTTGCTGGCTGAGCGGGGCATTAGTATTAAGGAGCAGTAGGTTCATATGTTGGATTTGTGACTTTCTTAAGGATTCTTAAGTAATATTATAGAGGGGTAGCAGTTTATAATAATTAAATTGATCATCTCGTCATTTAAATAGCTTTAGTAGAATATCCTCAACTACTACTACTACTTCTCCTACAGGACCTTCTAATAAATTACTAAAGCTACCAATAGTTATAATAATTAAATCTATCTTAATTAATTTCAATCGTCACCCAAATCTTATAAATAACTACATTGGGGTTTTATGATACATTTTTGATTGATAATTTATAATGAACTGGACTTTACTATTAAAGATACGCTATAGCAATCGTAGAAGTTAGTTACCTTGACTAGTAATCAAATAATTAAATTAACTAAAATAATGATCAAAGTAATTAGCTTCTACGATGCGAAAGGAGTATCATCAATGGTTAAGCTCTATCCATTATAATATACAATACCAATTTGCATATGTTTTAAGGAATTTACCTCCCTAGAATTTAATTATTAATTAATTAAGTATTAAGATATTTTCCCAAATTGAATGTAAACCTATTATAATGAGATAAATTTAATGTAAATGATGATTTGTAAGTAACTTGAACATGTTAACAAAAAAATTAACTTTCTCTTTGAATGACTTTGTTTATGTTACTACAACAGGACTGCATTAATTTTAATGAACCCATAGTATATTCTTATATATTAATTGGTGCATAGCCGAAATTGAACTACTTACAAATATTTATAAGTTGGCATCATAGTTTTTCATCTACTTGTTATTGCATTAATTCAATTATATTTTATTCAAAAATATCTGGCTTTAAATCTAAGACTGACCCTGATCTAGTTCCTGCTTCATCAAATTCAATTGAATATTCTGACACAACTCTTCTAGCTTGAAGTAGAATTGTCAATCCTTTTGATTCTGTTTCTGCTACAGTTTTTTTACTTTCAGACCACTCATCTTCTTACTCATATTCGATGTTATTAATCTAATATATAACTGTTTCTATATAGTTTATATACATTATAATGGCAGGCTGTATAAAAATAATAATTAGTAAAATTTTTAAAAATTCGTCGAATTATAAGAAATAATAAAGTAACTTGCTTTGATTATTTATAATATTTAAATAATTTTATCAAAAAACATTAGCCCGTATTATTTTATGTAAGGCAATAGAGAAATATTGCCGAACATTTCTCGATTGCCTTACATTTTTTATATAAGTTATATTATCTGATTATTTCTAAAAACTTTATTAATAAATTATCTCTTGCTTATCTTATTAATATTATTTGTAATTTTTAATGTGAATAAATGATAGTTCATTATAAGATAGAAGTTTATTAGTTTTATTTTTTAATTTATTAAATAAACTTTCTCATGCATTACTCTAATATAACGATAGAAATTTGAAAATTAAACTATTAATATAATAGCAATTATAGCATATTAATTAAAAATAAATTATATAAAATATGTTAAAACCTTTTGACAAAATGCACTTTAACTTACTCAATATATTTATAATATTTATAATGAGTAAATCTTAGATTAATACTTCACTCTATCAAAATCAAATAGCTTTATTAATTAAAAATAGTGTATTTACAACATGTTCGTAAAACTATTGTTATTTCATAGATTTTAATATAAAAATTATTTACAATTTTAATTTGCCTGATGTTTTAATTAAAAATCTATGTATTGCTTCTTCATTTCTTCACGCTATATTAATTAATATATTAACCTATTTTTTTGAAAATCTTACCAAATCTTATGTAATAAAGTCACTATCTTATGTATAATGAATTTCATCATTGAACGTTTTCTTTATTTATTTCATAAAAAACAAGTAAGTTGCACTTTCCTTTAACTTACATTTTACTTTCTGTTTTTAATATTTATTTATTTATTATTATTTAAATTTCAATTATTTTCATGGCCTGACAACCTTTAAAATAATTGTCAGGCCCCCATTTTTTTTTAATGGTTTTAAGTATAATTCAGAAAACTACAAAAAATTAAAAAAAATTAAAACCTACCAATGATTTTAAATTTATTCTTTGATTTTTAATATAATTGCTTTTCTTATTATTGTATTTTTTACAATTAGTTTCCTTTTTAGTATTGTTAATTCCTTTTGGTTTTAGAATAAAGTCCAAATGGCTTTTATAGGGTGCCTATTTGAATATCTCATATGATATTGATGGACCCTTTATATTTAATAGGGATAATTAGAACAATGTTCTAAATCCTTTTCTATATCTCTTAATTACTTTTGGAACATAATATCTAAAATTACCTAGCCAGACAATTATTTAAAAGATTGTAAGGCCTGACAATTATTTTAAAGGTTGTCAGGCCAGATTAGTATTTTAAAGATAAACCGAATTCTTTACAACAGCATCTTAACATAATTCTAATTTCATAAATCATGATCGAGAATATTTTAAGTTTTAAGAAAATTCGACTAGCTTCATCAGAAGCTATTAAGATTCATAATAATATGCACAAGAAAGACTTTATTTAACTTGACTTTTATTTATTATCTTGATTTTTTTTCATAGTGGTTTGTTGGTTAAGATCTACTAATGATTTTGAATTCTTCAACAGTTCTTGGATAAAGCATCTCTTATTTTATTCTAATGGTGATAATTACACAGTAATGTCAATATTTTATTATATCTTTCTTCTATGTATATATAATATATTATTGTTGTTTTCTCTTTCTTGTGATTAATCTCTTCTTTTGGTTCTTATATACTTAAAGCTGCTCAAAAGTTTTAAGAATTGAAATTTTCCTATATTCTCTCTTGCTTAAAAGAGTTTAATTATAGATAAACACTAGGTTTTGTATTGGTAAACTGACTACCTTGAATTTTAATTTTAATTATTATAACATTTCATTAATATGATTTAAATGAGTTAAATATTGCTGACACAGAATCTCCTAGGAATTTTGATTTCTAGTTCAAACTAGAGCACCTCCAACTTCGTGGCAGTTAAGAATATCCTGATCATTTATGTTTTAAAATTTTGAACTGTAGGTAGTAGTTGGAGGTAATGGAGTAGTTGTAGTAGGAATTGGAGTTTTAGTAGTAGAAAATATTGTTATTGTCTGAGTATTTCTGATAACTGTTTCATAGAGATAGTATCTAAAGTCTCATGTCTAATTTTCAAATAATTTCACATAACGTATGCCATTTTTCAAGTATAATAAATCAATTTCTAATTAAAAATTAATATTCAAATCTAATATTGGAATATTAGAATAGAGTATTATCGGTCCTCTATTTGCAAATCCCCCAAAAATTAGACTAGATTAAAACTCTTATTTGTAATTTATTTGTTATACCTACTTTTAATTCTTGAATCCATTAACATTTATCTTACTTTGTTAAGACTTTGGTAAAAATTTTATAAATTAAATCCTCTAAATATTTAAATCTACCTTTTACTACAATAATGTATGATTTAAATCTTATAAGTGATTATAAACAATTTAACTAACATTCTATATTATTTCTTTAAAAAAATAAAATTAAAATTTGATGATAATTGCGGATATTATATATTAAAAGTTATTTGTTCATTATTGAAAAATGTTTGATTTAAAATTCTAAAAAACTAAACAACAGTTACATTTGAGCTGAATTCTAATTACTAAAGCAAATGAGCCTTATTATCATGGTAAAGGAAGTGTACTTAGGATACTCCAGGAGTCAAAAGGAATAAATAGCTAGAAGAAATAAACAAAGCTTCGAAGTTCAGCTAAGCCAAATATCCATAGTTTGATAAAGTATAGAATATTTGCAAGTTTATCTGTGGAATGGTGATTTCATAAGTCTGGTTAGAAGATTATAAGACATTTGGCATTAATGAGATTAAAAATTATCAATTTAAATATAAAAAACGAATTAAAGGAATAATAAGCATTGACAGTTGCTCAAGAATAAGAAAAATGGCAGCTTGATAGCAATCAATTCGGCAACAAACTTGGCAATTAACTATGTTAAAGATATCTCTATTTTTTTATTTTAATTAAGCATATAGAAAGTGTTAAAACACCAACAAATTTTTATATATGGTATACATATTTACCAACCTAGCTAAACTTCAATCAATCTAAATAAATGTAGAAGATGGAAGAGAAACCAAGCAGCAGACTAAGATGCGGAAACAAAAAATCAGGAACAAATTGCGGAGAACCAAGAAATGAGGAATCAATATTCTGATTATTATTCTTCTGATGTCACTAATTAGTTTCATTCATTGTTAATTATTCATATTTTAATTTACCAAAAGTTATCTGCACCTACTACTTAGATAATCTCAATGTAGGTTATTATTTATCAATAGACAGATTTTATTATTTTTTAATAGCTTTGTTGATTCGATTTTAATAAGGCCCCTTAAACGACATAATTTTTGGATTATCACGAATGAAAGATATATGTATCTTACTATTATCATTTGATAAAAATATTGGTTTATGAATTATAATATTGCGGAATATATTTATGGTTTTGAAATCAGTATTCAGATTTCTTCGCAAAAAGTTATTATTCTTTCTTTTAATGATTTTACCAGCATTAAACGCATACAAAATGCTTGATCTGCAGTACTTAATTATATCTTAGATTATTTAGGTATTTCAAGAAAGCAGATATGGCAGTCGTCCTACTAAGTTGAAGAAAATAATAATTAGCTATTAATAATATATAAATATTCTGTACTAATACTATAGTCAATTATCGATTTATTTATTCCATTTTTACATTAAATCTTACACTCATTATTTTTTAAACCAGTTGAAAATATATCTTTTATATAATGGCATTTATATTATATTATTTTATATGAATTTCACTATAGTTAAATTAGTGAAATTCATATATATTTTAATATTTATTTTAATAAAATATGCTTTAATGATGATGATAATAGCAATAATGACATATACATTATTGCACATTGTCCATTAATTAGACACTCTCAAGTTAAAATTATAAATTTTAACATATTAATATTTTTTTAAAAATAACTTAATTAAATTTATAACGATTGATCAAGGAATCAATATAGTCTATTTGAAATTAAGTATAATTCTAAATAGATTTATTGCTAATTCTATATGGATTATGAGGATTCCTAATTTCAATTTGCTAAATTACCTAATTATTTTTAGCATTATAATGTACTAAGAATTAATTTAACAAATTAGCTTTAATAAATATATATTATTATGTAATATTAGTTAAATTATTAAAGGTATGATTATATACTTAAGTAATGTTTTTAAATCAAACTTTCCAACCATCATTACAAATATTTCCAACTCTCTAAATACATTAAAAAGTTAGTTGGGGTTTGAAAAATATATGATAAGTCTCCTTGAACTAAAAACATCTCAACATTTTGTAAAAGATTTAGAATCGATGACTGTTATTATGAACATTCAAACATATGACATACAATAACAGCATTCAAACATATGACATAACAATACCAACAATAAATTGTTAAGCATAAATATTTAAGTAATGACTCTATATTTTATTTTTATAATCTAATTCACCGCAAACGATTTCAATTTAACAAAAGAATAAATGATCATTATTTTATATTTTAAATTATTATTTTTATTAAAAATGTAATATAGCTGGGAGGCAATCTTTTCTTCAGCTTTGGCACCCTTCGGGAACACCTCAAAAATGAAGGATTTAAAGTTTTGAAGTGCGACATAAAAAAAATTTTAATTTCCTAAATAATTATTTAAGTATGAATATCAGCCTTCCACACAAAGAACCTCAATAAAGTCATTGTCTTTTAACCAAAACTGCGCTAAGCATAACTCATCGTGATCCTCAATCCTCGAAGAGTAACATCCATATACTTTCACACACTTTTAAATTCTTTGAAGTGCTCAGTGTGCTTAAACAATAGAATTACATCTTTAAAAAGTATAGTAAAATAGCTGCACATGAATTCTTCGGATCCTAACTTTTTAATAAGAGTAGATTTCTTCAATCTGACTTCGAATTATCGTAAAATGGAGGGTCAATTAGGAATTGTTCTTAGTGGTTGAGATTATAATAAACTTTTAGCGGTTGTATTAGTTAATTAAACTTATAGTATAGAATTTCAAACTTTATTTAGTGTTGACATCTTTTTATATAAAAAAAGAAAAATATTATTCTCTAAACTAGCATAAAAAAAGTAAAATCAGAGCCCACAATATCATGTATTAAATTTGAAGAATTTATAATTGCCTCTCTCAACATTCTTTATACTGTTAGGAAAAAAATTTATTTTATTACTAATTAATCTTATAAGGTATTAATAATAAATCATTACTTAATGAAGGGAATCATTATTACTCTCCATTAGAATTTGATAATCAATTTTAAGAGTATGCAAATAAATAAGTGTACTTATTTACAATATAATTTGTATATAACATTTTGGTATTATACTTTAACTCTAACCTTTGATAAATCTTATTTTTTGCTTTGTTATTTTTTTTTACTTTGCTAATTATGAAAGTAGCAACTGTTATGACTTATTTATGAAATCTTAAAACATTTGGCGTGATATAAAGAGATTTAATATTCATTATTAATTTATTATATTGCCTAGATATATTAAAATATATTAGTAAAATACTGGAATCTAAATTAATCATATTTTCATAATCCTTAACTGACAATGTTTACATTTACTAACTTCAATAGACTTCTTGAGTTTAATTTAATTAAGTTAGTTTAAGTAAAAGTAAATTATAAAGCAGGTAGCTAAGGCTCCACGCTCTTAAAATACATTCATAAAATGGTGTATTTCGTTCATAATATAAATGATTATTTAAGCTACAATATATTTGATTAAATTTCCTTCATCTTCTAGTAAAGGATTTGTTTATTCACATATCTCTTGACCTCTATCGGTCCATTAGATATTCATTCATTAAGTTTGGTCTGTTTCCATTATTTCTTCTTCCTCTGTTTTGATTTCCTCTTCCTCTATAGTTGCCTCTCTTTTGTCCTCCTCCTCTCGCATATTGTTCTCTGTGTGTGGGTAGATAGTTCTTTTTAAAAAAGCTTTACTTTCTCTGGTTAATACTAAAGCTTGCATTAAAGCTAGTATTCAAGTTTCTTGACAAGCTATTGTTTGACATGCTTGATAAGTTGATTACCTAGGTTTTCGCTAGATTGTCACTTGTTTGCACTTTTTAGTCTTTCACCTAGTCATCCGAGATTGCCATATCAATTATTTCAATTCCAAAGCACTATAGTAAAATTGTGCAATCTTGGACGAACGCGTTGTGAATAAAGTACTCGCCAAGTCGTTCTATTTCTCTGCTCTCATCTTGTGGATCAATGCTAATCACATTTTTGAGAATCTATAGTATTTGTTTAAGCTTAAAATACTATGTGGTAGGTCTTTTTTCTTATTCATATAGAGTTGCTGCTTTTCCCATTATTTGTTCTACCACGACTATATTTAGCTCATTGCCGTTTGGTAGATCTACTTGAACATAGTGCTGCTAGGCTGGATCATATTTTTCATCATAAATATTTCTAAAAGGAATATTTTCTTTTTAACTAATTTTGTGTACTTACTCAATAATAC
>ARYC01011200.1:0-10602 GCA_000711775.1 Oxytricha trifallax
GATGAGTTACCACTTCTTCGGGGATAAATTCTTTCAGACCTTTCTTGTTGAGTATTTTTCCTAAATCTTTGATGTGAAAGTTGAAATCTCCCATCACTTTTTTTTCTGTTTATTTTTTTATTTTTAATTGAGTCTCCTTATCATGAATATAATCTGTTTTATAGTTATTTAACTTCCTCATTTATGTAGTAGGGCATGTAAGTAGTTATTATGAGTAGAGGGAATCCTCCCACGTTAGAATGGTTCAAGTCACGAATTATCCGAATTTCTTTTTTTTCATTTAGTTTTTTTCCATTATTTAGTATTAGCCCCTCCATACCTTTCTAACTGAGTCTACGCAACGTTCTTATTGTTAATTCCCCTTTAGTGTATGAAGTCTAGTTTCCACTAATCATATTTTGTCAGATCTTTTACCTTCAATTGCCGTTCCTGCTACAGCTTAGAGTCGAACTATCAAAAATTATTTTGGGCAAATGTTGATATTAATGCAATCGTACTGTTATTTGATTATCTCTTTTCGTACATGATCTATTCTATCCTTTTTTTATCTTTGTTTTTCTGCATATCTCTCATTTTCACTCCTTTTTTCAGTTTCTCTCACAGGTTGGTAGATTTTGAGCTGGCTTTAGTAAAAATTTTACAAAAAATTTGTTTTTCTTTTTCAAATTGTATTCGTGTTACTGAACGTTTTGACTCTGAAATGTTGAATTTTATGATTTAGAATTTGAATATTCAAAGAATTGTTGAGATTTCCTTTTCTCGTTTTTTCCTTGTTCATTTGTAGTCTTCTATTAGATGGATATCTTTCTGGCTCCATTTTTTCCCGCCTTTAATTGACCAATTTCTTTTTTTGAATAAAAAATAATATATTAATAAATATTTGTACAATATACAAGTTTATGAAAATTTCCTACAACTCCTTATAAATCAAATGTCATTGAAATAATGCAAAAATTTTAACTCCTTTTTATCAAACATGCTTTTAGAAAAAATCTGTAAAATTATTTGTATTATTTTAAAAAGTTATTATTTCATTATAATTCAAATTTTTCAAGAAAAAAAACCATGAAGTTGCTTGAAAAATTTTAAATTATAATAATTTTTTAAAATGATTAGAAATACTTAATTTATAAAAAAATTTATAATTTACGTTGGAATTTATTCATATATAAATAAACTATTGAGTTTATTAATATAATTTTCAGTAATTTTATAAATAAATTTCGTTTTAATTATGAATTTAATGAGATTTATTTTTAGTAATTATAAGTAAATAAAAATAAGGAGATTTCTTTTTTAAGTAAATTTTTTAATTTTCTATTAGTTTTTGAGTATCATGTTTCTAATAAAGGATAATTAATTTTTAAAACTAATTTTTTCATTCATTTATTGCAAGTTAACATAATATATTATTTGTACAATATTAAAAAATCTTATTTAACTTTTATGATTTTCATTAAATAAATGTCAAATAAAAGAAGGTAATTTGACTAATTATTCTATTTCTACATCTTGATGATTAATTTTAATTATGCACAGAAGAGTCAGGTCTCTTTTAAATTTATGAACAAAAGATTTTGAGGAAAATCTTATACTCATCATGCTAAAATTCTGAATATGATTATTTATAGATTTGAATTTTCATTTTTGTTTATCAATTGAGTTTTATAGTCTCTTTTTACTCTCAAATGTGAAATCTAAATAATTTGAATTTCTAGATTAAGTTATAAGATTAAAAGGTATAAAATTCGAAGTTCAAATTATTTCTAGTGTGGAGAATCAGTTATCTAAAATAAATATAACATAACAGAGTTTTATACTAAAAGAAATCCATCGATTTAGTCGAAAAGCAAATGTATTTAAGTGAATGGTTGAAATATTAATTCATGACTTTGCAGTAGTGAAAACAAAATATCCTACAAACTCCATTCTCCTGTTTTCACTTAACCAAGATGATATAGAAATAAAAACTGCAAATTACAGATGCTAGTCATAGCTCCAGTGTTTCCACAGCAAACAGGAAACATTTAAAACCATTACCAACAACGATGATTCCCGTGGTTGCGATTTTATTCCTCTGGTAAGAAATAAAAAAGTATTTTACTCATACTTATCTTGTCTAATCTTCACTTTTACATATTCTAATCACTCTCTCCATCATGACCACAAAAACCTAGGTTTTTAGACTCATACCTAATGAGTTCATCTGATGCAGTGAATCCTAGGTTAGTAAACTCAAAAGGAGATTAAGGGTAGCAAACTGAATCTAGCCCCTGGTAAAAATTGTTATGAAACTATGACAACTCATTTTAGATTACATCAAATAATAGCATTTTTATTTATGAGAAAGTTTTTTTATAGGTTTCTCTTTTTTTAAATTATATTTAGAGTTATTATAATTTTTTGTTTTCATCTCATGCCAAAATATTTACACTTATTCAGATAGTTTTAATTATAAATGATGGTAAAATAAACCCCAAAACACCATAGTCATCTTACAATCAAAATAATATTAGTTATAATGTAAACAAGTATAAATAAGTCAATAATGGATATTTTTAATGAAGCTTCAATTGTCAACTTCAACTTCAACAAAATCATATGCTTAGTGTTTGTGTTATGCAAATACCTTTTATTCCCAATTCTTATAAATTTAATTTTGGGATCAAGTAAGTTGTATTTCGTTATAAATTCTTGAATGTAAATGTTAGTATTTATGATAATTGATCTATTAGCTTGTTTTTAATAAAGCTATGCAATTAACTTTGATTGAGATTGTTGCAATTATTTCGTAATGTTTTATTCAGTTTTTACTTAAGCTAATGCCTTATTAAATACGTCACTCGGGTACTAACCGTTAAGATACTTTCATGAATTAAAATCAAGTTTTTAGTAATATTATCTTTGCACTTGAAGATTGATTAAAGATCAAGTTAATTAAAGCCTGAAATGTTCATGATATAATGATATATCTTTGAATTTAATTTAATAATTTATTTATGCCTAAATTAAAAAAGAGAAAAATAAAAAAATTGTATCCTAAATCAAACCCATGCAATAAAGTTAGTTAATTATAAAAATCTTTAACTTTGAGAAATTCAAAAAAATTAAAAAATAGATTAAAATAGAGCTTTAAACACATTAATATCCTGTATTAACAAAATCTCTTATTAATTTTTTAGCTCCAAACAGATCTTACTATATGCAATTTGGAATATATAGGGTGCCTTTTTGAATATCTTTGATGATTTCAATGGAGCCCTTTGTATTTAGTAAGGATACATAGAATACTGTTCCATATCCAAGTCTAATTCTCGATATCACATTTGGAAAACAAAAACAAATGAATAATAGTCGACAGACAAGTTTTAAAAAGATTGTCTGGTGACTTTTTAAAAGATAAATTGATATATAAATGTTTCTAATAATTGAAAGTTAAAAATAAATAAAAAATATATTTAAAAACATTAAAAATAAAAATAAAAATTTTCACAGTTCTACTTGACCAGGACTATAAATAACTTGAGTTGTAATGATTGTCTCATTGAAAGTATCTACTACAAACTTCAATTTCTTCTCAATATCCCTAACTAATTTTTCTAGCTCATCTTCTTATTCCTTATTCTAAGTAGTGATAGTTTATAACTATTATTATGTTTATTAAAAGTCTGATGACTAATCCTAATATGTTTTATGCATCTCAACAAACTATTCATTAATCCTTCTGACGTTTCTTGCTAATGATTCCTATGTTGCTACACCTAGAGTCGGAGCTAACTTTTTTATATCTTCTACCAATATCTAAAAAGTCTACTAAATCTCGTCTCTACCTTCCGCAACCTACCTTGATATTTACTCAAAGTCAACAACATTGATTTAGGATTCTAATTCGATTATTTTGTTAACAACATCCTCAATTTGATCAGTCAATTTTAAGAACGTCTTGTACCTATTCTAACAAACGCTAATATATCTTCACTTGCTTTTGATGTTAGTTCCCTGAATCTTTTCTATATCAAATCTTCAATTTAATTAAGTTCAGTATATGTTGTATCACTTTATAATTGTCATAATTCTGATTCAGTGTTTTTAAGTCAAACTTTAGGACTAGAAATCCATGGCTATAGTGTTGCTCTAATCTTCCTTCATCAACTGATTTAATAAATTTTAGCTTTTATTAGAAATCTCATCGCAATTCAAATCGGCACTGAGTGTATTGGCTATATATTTTTTTTGTATTGCTTGTCTTCTTTTTACTGGCTGGGTAGCTGGTTTGCTATCAGCTTTTCTAGAATTGAGGGTAGCAACAATCCAAGTATTATGTAAACTTATTGCATCTTGCCCAAACTTCTTTTTAAGCTATATTTTAACGTCTTTGTATGTCTATTTGCCAAGCATGCCTACTCTCTTTATGTGTTCCAAAATCTTTTGCTTTGACTCTTTTGATTTTAATTCCTTGAGCAACTCTTCATTGAAGAAGTCGGCAGTGTAGCCAGAGTTCTCATTACATAGTCTTCAAATAAGGATACTTAATTTTTTAATTTTGTTTTTATTATTAAGTCTTCCCCATTTATTGAATTAATTCAATTTTTCCCCAATTCGTTTAAGTAATGAACCTGCTGCTAAATTAAACTCCGGTTAAAGAAGTAAGTTGCTGATTATTGATTATTTTTAGGAACGTAAAATAGGGCAACTTTAATAGCAAAAAAATATAATATTACTAATTTAAGTTTCTGTTTTAATATACTAATTTATTTATAGTTTAAATTAAATACAAAACTCTAACAAACTCTAACAATTTATACTTTTTTATTAAAAATATAATAAAAAGTATAAAACTATACTTATTAAATTATATTATCATTCAATTTTATTTAAGTTAAAAAAATTTCTAAAATTTCCTTTGTTTAGGGGTGTTTTTTAATGAATTTTATTTCATTTACATTTATTTGCCACTAAATTGATTTAAAACCACCTGGAATTTCGCAAATGCATTTAAAGTTTTCTTCATCCCTACCATATTATAAAATGGTAGAAATAATTAAACTCTAAGTTTTATAGTCACTTTACTACAATGATTTTTCAAGAAAATTTTTCGTGGTAACTTTTAACCATCTCATGGTTAAATTTCACCATAAGTAAAAAGTAGTATTAAAACCTAACAAGAAGCTTAAATTTGTTAATTTAATATTTCATTGACAAGTCAAAATGAGGGCTTTTTTAAAATTAAAAATCTTAGTTAACAAGTTAATTAATTTAAGCTTGATTAAAATGTCTTTAAACTACAAAAGAAATTACACTCAAATCATAAAATTATTATTCTATTGATTAGGCTGGTTTTAAAGATTGTCCTTTTTTCAATGACTCAGCCATCATGGAGTTGCATCAATAGCTGCTTATAGTTAATTAGTTCTTCAATTTAACCCTTTAGATCATTCATTTCATCTCTCACCCGTTAGTTTTGTTCAATAAATTTATGTTTTGACTTAGAACCGGAATGTTGACCTGACTTCTATTCTTCTAAGTTTACTTGCCTGGATTTTCTTTTTGTGCTTTATTTCAACAAGAATGCTGACCTTCCCTTATTAACTAAAGAGTCATTATATTTTATATTGTACTTACCAATGTAACTTATTGAATTGTTGAGGGCATCTGAGAATTGGGGCTTCAAATGTACGATGTTGTTCTGTGAGTTGTCAAGCCTAACTCTTCTTTATTCCTTAGCCCTTTAAATCATCTGATTAATTCCTTCAGTGTCCAGAGTCAATTGAATGTCTGTGATCCATTTTTCTTGTCTAAATGGAGCCAGTCCATATAATCGGGTAATAACTTCAGAATTGAAGGCTTGTCTTCTCTATACTGTAAAAAATCGTCAGCTATAAGTTCCTCGTTCTGAGGGATTCCTGAAAGTATCACGTTGCTTCTTTTTAAAAACTACAACAAAGATTAATAAATATAGTACCTCTTTCTACCCTATAAGAATGCTTCGAAAAAATTATCTATTTGAGCAATTCAGTTTAGGCAAGTATGTCCTCACTCTTACGTCAGAAAGTCGTAGATTTCTATTTTTTATCCTATTTTAGATCTAACTTCACTCATATGGACACCCTGCAAGTTGTTGATCATTCTTTATTAAATATTGCAACTTTAATAAATTTAAAAGTTGATTGTATTGTTATTAAATTTTATTATTTGTTAGAATTTTTAGAGTTTTATTTTTACATAAAATTGTAATTACTATAACAACACAATTATTACTCTATATAGTAATAATTATAAAATAAACTTATTAAAAATCAGAATAAACAATGGAGAAGAAGAACCTTTAAAATTCAAAATAATCTGACATTAGAGACTTTCTGTATCAAGGTCATTAGCGAAGGCTGTCATCAGAAGATGAAGATGAAAATTTAGAGTAAAATGTTTTGGATAATGATAATTCATAAGTTGAATTAGTTTACTGCAAAACAACTTGTTTAATGCCCTCGTGACCCTGAAGTTAATGATTCAAATTTGATTTCTCTAACAAGCTCTTACATTCAAAAATTAGAAGCAAGAGTATTGTTCAATATCAAAAACAAAATCTTTAACATACAAATCTTTGATCCTCGTAGACTTGTAACTACTGTAGTTGGGTAAAATATATAAAATAGTGCTTTAAGCAGTGAGTATATTGATTTCTCCTTGATCAAATTAGATAAACTTATTTAGAGTAGAATCAATAATAACACCTAAAATGATTCTCATTAATAATAAAACGTTAAAAAGTAGAGTCCCCTCATTAACTTAAATCAAGATTTCTAATTTCAAGAAGTTGAGAATTATGTAATCACACTATTATTTGTAACTCCCTAAATTAGTAAATAGTGTTTTCAAAATTAATAAAAAGCAAATTCCCATAACGCAGCTCAAATCATTAAATGCTTATCAGAAGTCTATATCATAAAGATGGGTATATAAAAAATCAATTGATGAATAGATTTAAAATTAACATCTCCAATATTAACTCAGCTATTGGAAATGTAAAAAAAAAACAATAAAAAAGAAAAAATATGAAACAAGAGAAAAAATACCAAATTAAACTAATAGAAAATGTCATTCGTTCTATGCAGCAAATTTCTCTTTAAATAATCTCAGCCAGATGAGTCCATGATTATTTGGTTGTCAATTTAAGTACCACTAAAGATGAGTATAATAATTATAAGAAACGATATAGGATATACTTACAGAAGGTCTATCATATTGATATAAGATCAAACAGCGTAGAATGTTTGAAAATAGATAAAGCTGCGATTCATTGTATAAATTATTTGAGCTAAAACAAGCTAATAATAAATATTGATGAAATTAGCATGCAAAATTGGAGCAATTTGAGGAAAGCAAGGAGTCAGAAAGGTAGAAGGAACTACGATGATTAACTAGTTAGATATTATGGAGTTAACATGATTGCAGCTGGGTTTAGTGATGGAAGAGTTTTATATACTTTGAGTATTGGGAAGAACAATACAACTACGTTCCTTTATTTTATACTCTTAATCATTGATTACTTAGACTAAAACTCTGATGAATGGAGGATGAATACTGTATTTTACTCGACAATGCAACCTACCACAAGAGTGTTATTAAATTGCTAGGGCAAAGACTCTTCTCAATTTCTATATTAAATTTTGGTCACTATTAAATCACAATGGCCCCTATAGATAAATATTTGCCGTCATTAAAAAAGATTAAAATCCTATCACCTAATCCTAGAGCAAGGAAGACTTCATGAAGACATTATAAAAAAACATCCAAAGCAGAGAATAATCTGGGATGAAAAACTGCTACAAAAGTTGCCTAAAATTTGCCAAATAGGCAATATTGCTATAAAAAGTTTGAAACCTGGATTAGTAAATACTGATGCATCCTTTAATCTATGGAATGAAATTAAATTTATAGTTTGATACCATATAAATTAATAAATTTTATAAATTTAGAGATTTAAATAGTCTAATTAAAATTGAACTATAACTTTAATAATCCTTAAAAAATAAATTATTTTTTAAATAATTTTTAATTAAATTTATAAGACTTATTTTTAAAAGTTAAAATTTATGAATATAATTAATTATCAATATAAAGTTTCTATCATCATTTTATTATCTTTATCAATTTCGTTGCCAACATGAACTGTAAAATCCTTATCAGCATGTGACCTTGTAAATATTTCTAGTCTGTACTATGCCTGAAAGATATCGTCTATGATTCCCAAAGGTCTTTTGGCTTCTCAGAATGTACAGTTCTCTCAGCCTGAATGATATCTGAAATTTAATTCAATCATAATTACCTTTGACACCGATGATGCAAGAGTATTCTAGGTTTTTTCTTTTGATTAGGTTTCCTTTTGTAGTGAACTTAACCCATACCACTGTATTTATTATAACGTAGCCATTCTGTCTTAGGTGAATAGCTCCTTCATTTTAAGTGTTACAAGTGTCCAATAAAAGATGACTCCTTCCTCTTAAATTAATGAAAGAGGTATTTGTTTCAATCTGCGGTTGGTAAATATTCGTAGGTGTCGATTTCTGACCTTTCCATGGATTTTCTTCAACAACTATAGAGAAAAGAGAACCTGTAGATCTTAGCATTATCTTGTGCAAATTAAACCAGAAGTCGTCATTTCTTACATCTACGCGCAACCTAATTGGTTTTTTTTAGCCATGTACTGTATTTGTTCTCCGAAGCTTTGCAAATATAACCTCCTTTAACTTCAAATATATGTAATGGAATTTGTAGTTCTTTCAAATTTCTGTCCTTGTCATACTTTAAGATTTTCATTGTTAGTAGCTGCATTAATCCAGTTTTCTATTCAATTAAATATTGTTTCCCAGGAGTTTAACTCTAATCTAAAAATTTACACTTCTCCATATGTCTTTCACAGTGAATTGATTAATTGAAAATCTTTTGACATCCCAGGCATACAAGTTTCTTCAGGAGTTAAACTGCTCTTTCAATTCTATGAAAAGTTTTGCATTCTTAAGTCTTGTTCCAGTGATTCGCTCTTGAATTAAAGCTTTTGAATGGTTTGAGGCAGTAATTACAGATAAAGTCTTCTATCTAAGCTGGACCAATACTTGCTTTCATTGGCATTTCCTCAAATACTTTTCTGTATTCTTTGCTGTTTTCCTATAACATCTAATGAGTTTGATTTTTATTATTATTTTAAAATTTGATTAGCATTTGTAGTTTCTAAGCGATTTTTAGTATCACAACTCAAATATAGGTTCTCGTAATTCAAAACTTTTAAAAGTAGAGTTCTAGTATTTCCCAATGTTTTTACGACTTGATAATTTGAATGAGATTTTTTAACCATCCCATGGTTTAATTTTCACCTTAAAATAGAACTCAAATTTCCACCAAAATCAATTATTAAAACTTGGATCATAAATAGAGTGATGAAGTTTAGCATAATTAAAATATAAAATACTTTATATTTTTATTTCAGCTTAGTGATTTACTTTTAGAATTTAATGTTAATTAAATTAGCAAAGGGTAATACCAGTTATAAATGTTGAAAAATAAAAATAATGGAAAACAATTTATAAACCTAATAGATTTATATATACTTAAATAAATAATAAAATTGATATATAAAATTTGATTCATCTTTAAATTTTCTGAATCCTCAAGCTTCTCAAGCAAATTAACCCTATGTAAATAAATCATCTAAAAATATTTAAAATTGAGAATACTATTTTGTATTAAATAATCATAATATCTGAATTATTTCTAAAAGATAAAAGAAATTTCGCAAATAAATTTAACAATTAGAGCCTCTAATTATCAACATTGTTACCAGAATGCATATAGTTGCACAGCTTCAATATAAGATTGAAAGAACAATTTGTTAATTTCAAACATTTACAAAAAAAATGTGGTAAATAAAATTGAATTAGGAAAAAATTATATTTAGTTTAATTATTCAAGAGTGCCTAATTGAACCTATTAAAGAGCTTATAGTTGTTAATGGCACCCAGGGCATGGCCAGATAAATTATTTATTTCATAATTATAAATCTATATAAATTTCTTTTAAATGTCCTTATATCATATTATATATCAATTAAAAGATTTCTAATGACTTATTTAATAGTTTAAAAACTCTTTTAATATCTTATTATTATACTTCTAAGAGTATAAATTAAAGAAGATTTAGTTTTTTTATTCAAATGAAAATTTGGTTTTGCATTTAATTTTCAGATGATTGCTTTATCAACTACGTTTAATAATGTGAATTATTTAGTATAAGATAAGATATTAAAAGAGTTTGTAAAATATTAAATAAGTCATTAGAAATCTTTTAATTGATATATAATATGATATAAGGACATTTAAAAGAAATTTATATAGATTTATAATTATGAAATAAATAATTTATCTGGCCATGCCCTGGGTGCCATTACCCAATATATTCTTTGTAAGGTCAAATTAAGCTTTTATTTATTTCATTTTTTCCTAACTTTATTATAAGCTATATTACATTATATAAAACCCCAAAACCCCATGAGATAAGGTGGTTGTAGAAATTAAATTTAAATTTGAATTAATCAGAAATTATTATAGA